>OZ037997.1:34664758-34677258 GCA_964035705.1 Porites rus | reverse complement strand
GTCAGCTGAAGCTGTTATAAATGGGTGCCCTGGGTAACTAAAAAATGAACAATTAAAGGAAAAAATAACAAAGTATTCTGTCTGCTGACAGTCGGCCAACAGTTAGTGGAAAAATTTCACATAAGACAGTTAACAACAGTCAGCCGAGGGCTGAGTGTTAGCTGACTGTTGGTCAACAGTCAGCCGACAGATTTTTTGGGGAGCTCTTCTTCCCTTTTTCCACAGTTTCAAACCCAAACATAAGTTTTCACACCTTAAAATTTTACTAAGTTTGTGCTACGGTAAAAATTGTAGTTACTAACTTTGATATGAACTACATGTAGAAAGAGCAGGAGCTTATTACTAGGATGCCTCATTCTCTATATGTCTGGCCATAAAATTTTAACTAAAGATGACGGCACCTGTCAAGTGGAGTTACTCTTGCTGTCATGACAGATGTCAGTATTTCATTGACATCTTCTTCACCTGTGTAACCACTTCCCCAACCAAGAACTCGTGCCAGGTCATTACCTGTACCAAGGGGAAGAATGGCAATATGTGGAGGAAGCTACAAAATTAGAGAAGACAGTTGATCTTTTATGCCTTTTTTATTGTCAGAGAAATGCTGCTTTCATGAAAAGGACCAAACTTTTAACTGACCATATTATTGGTATTTTAATCGTTTATTTTTTTCGTTGTGCAATCACAATGCCTTTTAACGTGCAAACACACCATTATTGAACTTTCACATGTTTACTTTTAACTTGCCTAAATAGTGAAGTTTAGACCATTTGTTATCTTCATTAGTTAAGTTTAAAGTGTTTGCATTGAGAATACCAAAAACTTGAATGCATACTATGTATGGCCCTCTTAGTAATAACAGCCAGGCAAAAGCAATAAGCTGATCTTTACATACCTTTAACTTAACTTTATCCAATGCAGCAAGAACCCAGCCAACACTTCCATCACCACCACAGACCAGAATACGGGTCCTGTGATCTGGCAGCAGCTTGCAAAACTCAAGTGCGGATTCAGGGGGCACTTCATGGAGATCTACAACCTTAATCAACAAGGAAGGAAAAACATGATGTCCAGTTAGAAAAAAATAATATTATTCTTGCTGTGATTTACAATTCTGTGTACATAACAATGTATATACAGAAAAAAAAGTGTAGTTGTATTGTTTTAAACAAAAGACAGCCAAACATGCCTGTCATAAAAACTTATTTTGGTTTTTATCTAGGGGTGGGGACTATAACCCAGCCCTCATCTTCAGGAATCTTGCAGGCTTGTGTACTTGTACCTAGCAAATTAACTCTCGTCAAACGCATTTTGTGTCTTGAAAAGAATAAAGCAGCCTGAGCAGTTTTCCCATTAACATTTGAAAACTCAGTGGTGTCAAGTACAGTTCAACCTCCACTAATGGCCACCTCGTCACAACGGCCACCTCTCTACAATGGTAACGGCATCAAGTGTCTTATGTATGGTGCCCTTAGCTTCACCATGCATATGATTGGTAAAAAGCAAGGTCCCCACACCCATCATAATCAATTCATCAAGGTACAGTCAAAGCTCTCATAAGTGACTACCTTGAAGTTTCAAAAAAGTGGTTGCAACTAGAGCATGTGATAAGCGTATTGGGGTGTGTGGAGGTTAGTGGGGGGGGACTTACAATAGCTTGTAGCAAAAAGCTAATGATTAGCTGTTTATTACCAATACATTCAGGTAAAATTAAATTATGAAGGGTCTTAGTGATTTTGCACAAGAAGGAAAAGACTGGCTGGTAATTAACAAAAGTTGTAGCAGTCGCATACAGGAGCAGTCACTTAAAAGAGCTTTTCATTACAGAGCTAACATCCTCGGAGACCCAGGGGCAGTCAGTTGGGCCGGGAGGAGAGGCGAGACGAAAGTTTTCAAGCACAGGCAGAAAAGCCCCTGGGTACCGACTCTCAACGGACCATTTCCAAACAGTCAAGCGAATGCTGGCTCCCTATTGGGCACAAAAATGCTTTGTATTATTTTGCCCAATCAGCGAACAGGTTCTCCTGAATTCTTTTCGTGAGTTTGTACACAACCGCTATTATTTCGCCACAGTTGCCCGGTTCGTTCACCAAGCTTTCCTAACCAGAAACAAAGGAACTACCGATGAATCGAAAAACGTTTCGGATGCTATCAGTAGGAGCAATTTAATTTGCACTGAGAAAATTCTGTTTCTGATGCATCACAATGTATCGTAAATAATGAAAAAGAGTGTAAAGATGTAGCGGTGATGAGAAGCAAAAGATTGACAAGGCAAAACAACAACTTTGCACCTGCATCATGCTTTTTTGTACATTCCTTTGCCAATGCAAAATTTTCTTTTTCTCTATGAACTTGGATATGGTTGATAGAAATTCAGCTCCAGAAGAGTTCGCTTGCATTTGACAAAGTGAGCGAGTTGGAATAATCACGATAAAGACTAAAAAAAATGTGAATTCACTTTTCACGCGACGTTTTCGTGGCTGTCAGTTGTCGTGGCATCTTAAACTCCCTAAAATTTACGAAGGTATGATCGATGCAAGCGTGAATACCTCATTGTATTACAACCGGGTATTACAAATACAAGCTTGAGTGTACTTTTGGAAAAGCATCTGTAGTTTTCGGGTAGACAGTATTTTGAAATGAAGAGTTTATATCAAACTGAAAGTCTCCTGACAGCGTGCATTTCTTCAGTGCATGAGCCAGACAAGCCGTGATCGAGTCAATAGCAGTTGTGTATGAACTCACGAAAAGAATTTAGGAGATGCTGTGCGCCGATTGGGCAAAATAATACAAAGCATTTTTTGTGCCCAATCAGAAGTCAGCATTCACTTGACCGTTTGGAAATGGTCCGGTGAGAGTCGGTACCCAGGGGCTTTTCCGCCTGTGCTTGAAAACTTTCGACGTGCCTTTTCTCCCGGCCCGACTGACCACCCCCGGGTCTCCGAGGATGAGAGCTTAAGTGAGTCTCAGTTTAAACCGGGTTTTGTGATGCTGGTGGTAACAAGAGCTGGTTGGTTAAAAGAGTGATCACAACCAGAGCTGTGACTATGTTATTTTCCCGGGGGCAAAGGAAACAGGAAGTTCACAGCCCCTCTCACCCTTGCCCAGTCTGCAGAGTATGGCAGAACTCGACGAGATCTTACATGTACAAGGCCCCTTTTAAGGCCCTTATTACTTATTTATTGTTACAAAAACTTGCACGGGCACCTGCCATACCCTGCAGACTACACTCTTGCCTGCTCCGCTACTATAGCACAATTGCTAAAATGGCTCATCTACCTGCACTGGGTTAAGCACACTTTTAAACGCCATTAGCAGTCTTTCTCCTTCATTGTCTCCACTTTTGCGATTAGCAAACACAAGAAGTGGACTCCAGTTCTTGATCGGAGGCGGAGAAACTTCACGAACAACAAACCTCTTCTTGCTACGCCAACTTTCAACTGTTAAACTAATGCAGTGTGGAGGCAAAATCAAAGATCTATACTTGCCAAAATCACATATGTTTGGTTTACTACGAAGACATTTATCGTGGGTTTTATCTTGACACCATACGCATCGTAGATCACATAATCTAGGTTCTGTACCGCACTGAAAACCGCAAACACTACAAGTACTACAGAGAGGCAAATTACCACGGACCCACTGATGGTTCATGTAGTTTCTCTTGGAAAGAACCAGTACTTTGCAAGCAAATCTCTTTGTCGCATCGTCAATGCATTCCTCGTGAACTGAAATTGCACAGTTCTCGCAGTATCCCCCTCTTACTAGAGGACGCTCACAGAAATTGCAATAAGTGGGTTTGTCGAGTATCTCGGTCATAAACCACCGATGTCCCTTGTGTGGGTCGCCGACGCGAAATCCCCTCTTCCACGTAAGGCCTAGAAGCTTTGTGAGCACCCAGGAAAGTAAAATGAACATTCCACAGCACATGAGAACTTGGTATGCATCGCCTCGCCATTCTAAAATGCTTCCCATTGGTTCTGACCATGTCAGAGTTAGCTATAAATTCGTAAATATCATGCAGATACAACAGCTGAAATTAGCGCCATGTTGGACATTACCCATAATGCACGTGTCAACTAGCGGGGTTTTCGAGTGACCTTTCACTCAGAGGGGCCCTTTCTTCTTACCCGGCGTAGTTTATCGATACAAATTGATTGACAAAAATCGGTGAATGTGATTTGATTGATATCGGTTGTATCGATCAATCGGTAGAAATCGATGACACACCCGTTTCGTTCATCGATTTATACCGGAAGATACATCTCTGATCAAGAAGTGAAAACTGAGTTCCTGCAAACAGTTAATTTAATTTTTTGACAATTCGAAGGATCAAACTGTTCACCGCGCAGTTCCAGGTGTAGTTATATCCCGTAGTTCTTTTTTTTTTTAAGTCGATACACAAAAATCGAAATCATTAAAAATTGTAAGCAATCAAACGATTTTTATCAATTGATAAAGAAAAACGGTGAAAATCTTTCCAGGGAAATCTTTGGCTTCGAGTAAAGTAAAGTAAGGTAAAACTTTATTTACACAGGGTAGCCCACTCAGCTCTAAGGCCGGTCTCCATAGGGGCCCTCTATCTTAAAAAAATTAACTTACATTAAGAATTTTCATAAACTATTACATTTAAAGGGCCTAATAAAAATACAATAATAGAATTTAAGAAATACCTACGAAGCCTAAAAAATACAATGCAAAATCACATTTAAAGCCTAAAATACAATAAAATATCAAGGTTTTGATAAAAAGAAATGTCTTGCTCGGCGGCAGAACGTCTCAATGTTTTCACTCTTCACGAAGTATAAAGCGGTGGTTTGTTAAAAAATTTTGCGCCAGTAAAAAGAAAGGTCCTTTTCCCAAAATTCTGTTTAACATTTGGTAGGGAGAGCCTCATACTTTGCCTTGTGGAATAATCGTAAATGTTCGAAAATCTAGTAAAATATAATGAAAATAACTAGGAACAAATGAGTCAAGACAGAGAAAAACGAGTTAAGACTTGTGGTAAGAGCGTCTGCTGGAAAGAGTCGGCCAGTGTAGCTGCTCTATTGCTTCAGATGAGCGAGAGCGACGTATGAAATCCGTGCAGATCTATTCTGTAGGCGCTGTAGTCGATCTATATCTTGCTGTAGAATGTTACTCCAGGCAATGTCACTGTAATCAAATAATGGAAGAATTAAAGCGTTGTGAACAAGTGTTGCTGCCTCTTTTGTGACGAAACTTCTAACACGGCCCGGGATACTAGCTCTTCAGAAGTAGCTTAAGTTTGATCATCCGGGTGAACGTAGTCCTGAATGGGACCAACCTGTGCAATAGTCATCTTCAGAGTCAAAGTGAGTTGTATACTAACTCTTGTCGCCAGCTTTTTACACACATAGTCCGCGTGAACCTTCCAAGTCATAAAGTTGTCGAACACCACGCCTAGGTATTTAAAAGTAGTTTCGTAAGATATGGACTTTCCGAGTTTAAGATTTAAATTGCGATCCCGCTCTTTATGCCTTTGAGATGTAAATAGTACACACTTAATTTTTGAAACATTGATAACAAGATTATTGTCTTCTAGCCATTCAGATAAACCCTGAAGATCTTGGCTAATGTGAAAAACTAAATTCTGTACAGTTGGACCAGCAAGACATAAAACTGTGTCGTCAGTGTACATATTCACAGAACAGTGTTTAACACAACGTGGTAGGTCATTAATGTAGACAATGAATAACAGGGGTCCGACGATGGACCCCTACGGCACTCCAGAAGTTATGGAAAGCTCTTCAGATGACTGAGAATCAATGTGCACGAACTGCTTTCTTCCCGTGAAGTAGTTCTTAAACCATGGAAGGCTTTCATCGCATACACCGTAATACTCTAATTTGCTAAGCAAAATGTCACGGTCAACTGTGTCGAAAACGTTTGCCAGGTCGATAAACACAGAACCAGTGACTAATTAATTGAACTCGAATTAAAATTCAGGCTGGGAAATTTTTATCTAAGATTGTATTTCTCGTGATACCTGCCTACGAGAACTGAATGTAATTAAGAAGGAGAACCGTTTTTGTTATCATATATGTACAAAATAATGGGTTTTAGAAAGAAACTTGTACGTGAAATAGTTTCCACATTTCTCATTTTCAT
Organism: Porites rus; assembly: GCA_964035705.1. Lineage (NCBI taxonomy): Eukaryota > Metazoa > Cnidaria > Anthozoa > Scleractinia > Poritidae > Porites > Porites rus. The sequence goes on along the minus strand of OZ037997.1, from coordinate 34,671,129 downwards.
GTTTGTTGACCATTTGTTACTCTTGGATGTGTTTTCTCAGCTGTACTTTGCTAACTTATGCCAAAAGACAACATTGGCGGCCCTTACGTTATAAATCATTAAAATCATGAAACATCGATAATATCGATTTGACACAGCATTAAAGTTTATCGATTTTCACTGATTTCCTTTATCAATCGATAAGAATCATTTGATTGCTATCGATTTTTATCGATATCGATTTTATCATTTGACCACTCCAGGCTTATTAGACGGTGTCCGTGCCAAAAGGGAAGTCATGGTCCCAGGCGTTAGATCGTGGAAACTGGGTATAAGAATTGCAACGTGTTACAGAGCCATGCTTTATTTTGTGAAGAAAGCTTAGGAAAGATTGATGCGATAGATGTCGAACTTCCTCGAAACGACCTTGGATAAAGTAGGAAGTGTAAAACTTTTAGCGAGGAAATCCTGTTTCGTGTAGAATTTATCTCCTCCACATTTCTTATGTAATCTCCCAGCAAGCGAGACTTACGCTTTTTTAACAGCGTTCTTGTTTAAGCGCGTAAATTTCAAGTGTCCATGTGCGCAGGTAAAAATTACACGGCAGTAACCATAGCCTGCTCTAGTCTTTCATTGAGTGAAGAGAGGCGCGAAATAGAAAGCGCCCCCGCCTTAGCTAGCTGTTTTTTTTTTCTGCTCATGCCTCACTACTTTTTGGACCGCCCCACCATATATCTGAACGCCAGGAACAGGCTTTTGAAGCTCGCGGATAAATTTTTACAAATTGAAAATAAACTCAGCTCAACAACTGGTAAAAGGAAAATTCCCCACCTTCGGAGACATGTCACGTGTTATAATCCCTTCTACCAGGGCACAATTAGCCTGCGTGGCAGGCGCTTTCCCTTGCCCTTTTAACGCCCGCCACAATCAACGGTCAGCAAATGCGCGGGGTTTGCCCGGGAAGTGGATGTTAAAGTTTAGAATTGATCGTCGTATAAAAAGTTGATTTCAGGTTTGCAATTTTCTTCATTTGTCATGGTTTTTTTGCTGGGCAACTGCGGCTATAGCCTGAGATCGCATGCAGATGTCTTTCCGGTGGTCGCTTCTACCCACTCGAAAAGTAACTTCTCTTTTTCCATATATGCCGCGAAGAGTTCCGAAAATGTTTCAGGGGCACTCCTGTGTGAAAAGGGGCTAGGATGATAATCGTCGGAAAGCTGAATTAAAACCACTAAATAGAGAACAATCTTGGCGTTGCTCAAGCTTCATGTAGCCTTCCCGTAGACGTCTCGTACGACATCTGCACGGCGCAGGTTAGCTTTTTATGCTCTGAGCATCCAGAACTGAAATCTGTTCTGATTGCAAGAACAGAAAGGAATCTCATTTTTACCCCAACATCTGGGTTTAAAGGTCACGAGGTAAAAAAGTTCGAAAAATCAAACATGGATTACAACTGCGAAGAGCCGATGAAACTGAGGCCTAACTAGCTCACGAGTCTCGTGATCTTGATTTGACTAGGTGGTAAGGTAGAGTCGCCTCCTGTGTTACTGAGTGTATAAACATCACTGGCTACAGGATCAGAGCTTATAATCGGACAAAGTGTTGGCTTGACAGAGTTTATTTCTAATATAAATTCAGTTATACTGAAAGCAACACAACTCGCCGCCACTCCAATCGCAACAGCCTCAGGACCTGCATTCTATACATACTACACATACTAAAGCTTCTTTATACCTGCAAAGTGATGAGCAGTTTCGAGGATTTTTTCCTTTGTCGATCAGCAAAGACACACTTGTCCGTCCCTTGGCACAGTGAATAGCAATCTTAACAGTTCTTATAGCTTTTTATGCTCGTAGACCGTAATCTGAATGACCAGGTCGTGAACTGTGGTGATAAAAAAATTAGCCTCCATGAAAGCTCTCCTAGAGCGCTCTGACAATTAGTTTGAAAGAAATAGAGACTCCTTGGCTCTTGTCGATTTATTTTTTGTACAACGGTGGTGTGTCATGGCGAATTTCACATTTCGAATCAAAACAGAACTGAAAATAGTAAAACTACGTATTACTTTGGCTAAAACTCGAGATCAGAGACTCCAGCAACAAAACTTGGAGAAGAAAAAAGGAGAGCTGGCTTACAGTCCTTTAAAAACAAATAAACCGACAGAAGTCATAAAAGGAATAGCACTACAAAAGAAAAAGCCGATTTAACGCCATTTCTTGATGGGTTTCAGTTCTAGTTACATGTTTTGCCCTCAAAACAATTCAACAATGCCGATACTTAATATATTTCGAGCTTGGGCTGCCGGTGGTTTGATGAGTAGTTTCTGAAGTAATTTTAATCTACTCAAACTCGAACCTTTTTGATTATGGAGAACCTTTACAGAAATATAAGGAATTTTTTTACTTACGCCTCGTTCTTTGGGGTTGTTGCTCTAGCTCCAGATAGGTTTTTGGCTTCTCATTTTTATCTTAGATACCAAGAAATCGTGACTCACAAGCGCGTTGTTGCTGTAGTGATCTCGATTTGGATCTAAATTGCGATTTTGATGTTGCTTTTCAGGTGGACTCCGTCTCATGTTTTGAACCATGATTATTTTTTAGCTGTTGAAATTGTTTGTTACCTAACGACAGCCTTGTTTTGTTTTAAGATTTACGTAGCTGTACGTCACCACAGCAATCTAATTCACATCTTGCAAGAACAGCTAGCACAGAATAATGGAACAGATATGGGAAATGCTGAGAGGGAGAGAAAAACTGCAGTTGGTACATTCTGATTCTGATTTGTTATCTGCCACTCACGTGTCACTGCAATGTTCATGAAAACACTGGACCAAGTACGGTGTTATGGTACTTAAAACGTTATGGCAACACGTTGGTGTTCCTCAATTCATCTCTCAATCCTCTGATCTACTCTTAGAAGATGACTGATGTTCGATATGTTATCATCCAAATTATATAATATTAAAGGAACACGACGTAGTGATCAAGGACAAGAAAGAGATCGCAAATATCTTTAATGATTATTTTGTCAACACTGCGAGGAATTTAGTTGAAATCACAGGTTATTATGCAGAAGATTTTTCCACCCATCCAAGTATAATTACCATCCACAAGAACAATACTAAACAGCCTGACAAGGATTGTTTCAGATTCCAACTTGCAAACAAAATGCAAGAAAAAAAATGAATACAAGAAAGTCGTTTGGATACAATTTCCTGCAAGCCAAAGCAATATCTTTCCCTATTGCAAATATTTTAAATGCATCCATTTTTCAATGCAAATATCCGAGCCGTTGGAAGATGTTACAAATAACTCCAATTTTTAAAAAGAATGATGATCTTGTCAAACAGAATTTCAGACCAGTTAACGGTATTACCCTGTATGAATAATACAATTGAAAAGCTACTGTCATCTCAGCTTGAAGGATTTTACATTGGGTTCCTTTCAAAATTTCTATTCGCCTACAGAAAATTCCATAGTTGTGAGACTTCGCTTCTTAGACACAAGGAGGACTGGAGGAGGAGTAGAGACAAAAAAGAACTTGTTGGGATTGTTTCATTGGACTTATCGAAAGCGTTTGATACAATACCACACGCTCTTCTTCTAGCCAAATTAAAAGCATATGGCCTGAGTAGCAGCAGCTTGTGCGCTGCTCAAGGACTATCTCTCTGGAAGATTGCAGAAGGTTAAAATCGGAGATGTAACATCTGAATGGGCAGCGGTTTCGAGAGGGGTACCTCAGGGCAGTGTACTTGGCCCCTGTTTTTAATATTTTTATCAGTGACCTATTTCATGATATTACGGAGGTAAAGCTTCAAGCGTATGCCGATGATGAGCAATCATATGACTCAGACACTGACCCTAAATTACTTGACAGGAGGCACATGCATCAGCTCAATATTGCAAACGAATGGTACAGAAGCAACGGTATGTTGGTCAATCCCACCAAACACTAGGCAATGATAATAGGAAACACGAATCTGATGTGTTTTCCTTTTCGGTAAAAAGTCAATTGAATTGTTTGGAATAACTGTGGATGACAGACGCTGTTTTGATGAACACGTCTTTAACATATGTAAAAAGATAACTAATCAGTTCAAGGTCACTAGTGGATTTCCGAAGCTTATACCTGCCCGACTATATTATTACGCCTCTACAAAGCATTTACAATACCCCACCTCCTGTATTGTTCTCCCGTATGGCATTTTCGTGACTCTCGAAATAAGGATATATAAGCTAGAAATGTTGAGCAAACGCATTTTTAGGATCATCTTAAATGACAAAGTCTCATCATACGGGGACCTATCGCAACGAATTGCAGACTGTTCCCTCAGTAACAAGCGGATACAGAACATGCTTATATTATCTTCAAATGCCTTCATCTTGAACAGTATCCGCAGAATCTAAAAGAATTGCTTTCTCTGAGATCTGTTGATTATTCGATGAGAGGTACTGATATCCTTAGTCATCCTAAACCTGTTACTACCACTCATGGCTTAAATTCTTTTAGTTATACTGCTGCTAAGTTCTGTAACGCGTTGCATGACAAACTGAGCACCCTTTCGGCTTTGCTTGACTTTATTTTAGCAGTTCGGCAATACAAATTAATTGATTAATTGAATTAAGAGTTAAATATTTTCTATATTTAGTGTACACCATGGTTTATTTCATTTTAGGATTTTGTTTCTCGGCGATACTAGCCTATTTTTGGCTACTCTGAAATTCGAGATGAAATAAAGTTTTGTGTATGTATGTATGGACATGCTGCGAAATTTTTCACCACATCCACACAACTAAGAAAAAAACAAGCAATACAGCGTAGTAGAGCAACTTTGAAGAGATCGATGAATCTTTCATTCACCTCTTTTTACAGCAGATTTTTCAATTTTTAATGAGAGTTTTGAATATGTCTTGCCGCAAGCCGTTATCGCGCTCATAACTTATCTATTTTTGGTATTCAGTCTAAAAGCGCAAGGCTCAACTTTCAGTTGCTATAATTGTGACATATTATCTGGGCAAAGGCGTGGGAAATAAACAGCTACAATAATGAAAGTTATAATTCAAAAAAGTTCTAGCTTTTCCTTAAAGTCTAGACTCATGAACTCAGGTTCCGCCTGTTTCTCTTCCTCTAAGGGGGTATGGGTGATTTCAGAGAAAAATATCCTGCAGACTGATTTCGAGGGGGAAAAAAATTTTGCAAGGACATACCTTGCGAAGAAAAAAATCCCACACATGATTCTCAATTCATTAATAATTCATGAAGAAAATACAAACTATACATTAATGTTTAATGAGTGTTTGGAAATCAGATGAAAAACTGCTCATTTTTGCATCGCTAAACTCTCCTTCTAAAATCATTTTGTTTGAGAAGTAATATCAAGCATTCGACACAGTGTTTCATCGCCAAATGAAACCCCTCGAAGTTCGTCAAAAATACTCCGTTGAGCGTCGTATTTTCAATTCTCTCCTCAGTGTTTCATCACCAGTTTTCAAACTCATTAATTATTCGTGAGAGCAACAGCCAATAAGTGAGGCATATTTGGGTCACATGCATGAACGGCTATATATACCCAATGAACACTCAGATGAAATTCTTACGGGTTTTTTATCCGAGATCAGACATAGTTTTGATCTCAGATCAAACACTTGCATTTTAATGAGCATTTTTCAATAATTAATCCATCATTAACAACAATTCCAAAAGGGACCTTAATATTATTTGATATAACCTTGATAGCGTTGGATATCACAAACTATTATATAAACGGTGTTCGGTGGATACGGTAAAACTCCGAAAACAAGACGCTACGGAGCTAGCGTACACTTCGGCGTCGTGGTTGTGGAACTAATTAATTGTAAATGCGGAGGAATAGTAAGAAATCAAATATGGTAAGAGTAAGGTGTGAAATTATGGGATTTGTCAGGATATTCTGAAAAGAGCAACATCCAGGACAAATTGTCTCCGCGATATTAGCCCAGTTTAATGTGCTCTGATGACTCCATACAAATCCTTCTAAAAAACAATTCTCTATTTTTCTTAGTCACATCAGGCTTCAAAAACAGCATAGCAGTCTCATGTACTAATTAAAGATATGTAAGACATAGGTAAGGAGTCAATTACGTTGAGCATGGAATTGGCTAAAACTCAAAGTCACGAGTTCGAATGTTTTGAGGACAATTATTCACTGACTATCAGCACGCAGGGATGTCGGATTAACACAAGGAAGTTTAACACCAAAGGAACATAGCCTTTACAGAGCTTTAAAACACAGCATCCACCAACACAAACTTGACTTGAACTTTGAGTAAAACTAAACAGCCTCTACCAATAATAACAAACTCTCACTTGAACTTCAAAAATATTACGGCTTCCGCGAACTTGTAAACACAGAA
>OZ037997.1:34589758-34662258 GCA_964035705.1 Porites rus | reverse complement strand
TGTGGCCTGTAACAGCGTCAATAGCGCAACACACTTTGATGAACCTTACGGAGATACCGGTCGCTTAGGGCAGGTGATAAAGATTTTGTAATAAGAGTTAATTCATGGAAGCAGTTTAATTATTTGACTTGACTTTCATTAGGACCAACAATAACCATCGGATGCGAGGATAAATAAAGAGAACGTCAAAACCTAAGCATCCTTGAAAACCAGGTGGTGAGAAAAATAAAACGTGTTATTAATAAAAGTATGGAAGGAAAGGGAAACGACCAAGGTACTTGATTATTTACAGTGACTGAATCCTTATATTTACTCGTTTAACCGTCACAGGGCTTGTTTTAGTCGGTTGAGTGCTGAACTGCAGAATTTGTGGCACAGTTTATTGTAAGACGTCATTTTTTTTTTAACCTCTCCACAAGATATCAAAGACGAAACGTCGGTTACATTGCGAAATGTAACAAAAAACAAAATATAACTCACCTTATATTTTACTAATGTAGAGACCTGCAGTTTAGTTTTTAAAATTCAGGAAAATCAATATAGACAAATCGCTTCTATTCTACCCACTTCAGTAAGTTTTAATTCTTTTTTTTTTCTCGAATTTTCCCAGCTTATTGGCATTCTGGATATTGAGATTAGGTCGAAAAGGATTAAAAATCTTGTCTTGACTATTGTAAATATCTTTTAAACTATTATTGATCATATGTTCCAATTTTTCAAAGATAAGGTCTTCCCAAAATTTTACTTAAAACTTATTTGAAATTAGATAAGAAAATTTGACCTTTTTAAATTCAAAACTAAAAAAGTTGTCTGATCCCTAAAGTACTGAACAAAACAATTGGTGCAAATCATTCTAGAAGACTCAAAGAAAGAAAAAGGGATGAGAAAATTGCGGATGAAAAAAAAGGCAACTAAAACTACTTACTCAAAAAATTACGAGTTCAGAGTCCTTCGCTTAAGACAAATACGTCAATATTTCACCTTAGTCCCTAAGAATTATGAAGATCTGAAAATGTGAATAAATAAAATACAAGGCTGCACCTTTCAGGAAGTCCGAAGTGAACACTTTGAAATTAAAAAAGATTAAGTGCCAAAAAAGGAACATATCTGAGACAGTCCTGCCCGACGAACTGATACAGTGCGATATTATGAAAACGGCTGTGTAGCAGACTAATATTATAGTAAACGGTTGCGTTTTTACCAAAAGCCTGTCCCATGAAACAGTAACGACATAGAAGGAAAGAGAGAAATGGAAAATTATTTCCTGGGGCATTTGTCCATTTTCGACACATGATTGGAATTCAAACCGCTTTGTCATGGTGCATGGCGCGTTCCGCATTTTCAGTTCAAAACTGAACTGAATGAAGACATCTTTACTCGTCTTCGATTATGCTGGAATCTTCAGAAAACTATATCAAGCGATACTCTCCGCCGTCAAATGTTGATGGTAAAATTCTACAAGTTTAACAAATCCGACTGGCCCTTTTTTCTACGTCAAAATCTATTTCTATCCTTTTTACCTATATAGCTAAAAATAAGGGATTCTACTTTACTGAAAAAAAAAATGATAATAAAAATAAAGGCAAAGACAGCACATATGGAAAACATTAATGTGAATTTAATGGTGTGGATGTTTGATCAGTTAATTGTTCATCTCTGAGATACTGGCTCATTAGGGCAGGAGACAAAGGGTCTGCAGTTTAAAAAAAGTTAATTCGTGGAAGCAATTTCTTTTACTCGGCCTTCATTAGGACAGCGGAAAATAAAAATTAAAGCAATAATGTAGGTAATTATTGTTAAAAGGATGCCTTAGCGTTTCTCTTTTAGTTTCGTTTTATTGAAATAAACACAACCGCATGGTTATCAGGTTCGGGTTAACGCTGACTTCATTCAACTGTTCCACCTTTCTTGTAAAACATACAAGTGTTAATGAATTCTTTCAGGTGTTTGGGGTGAACTGATCTTGCGATTAATTTATGAACCAGATCATCTGCCGGGATCATTTGTCACCACATAGTAGATCAGAGCCGTGAAACTATAAATTAAAATACTGATTCAGAAAGTAATTAAGTCGTCAGTAAAAAAATAAAAATAAAAAAATAAACGAACACACTGTTGCGTTAATTTTTTTTCAGACTTAAGCGTTTGGGAAATACAAACTTTATTAATAGTCCTTAGTGGTCACCATTTTTGCTCGGATACGAGAGGAACTGCATAGTTCAGATTTACGTAAAGTAAAACCGTTCAATCCATATGTTAACTAGCTTTTTTGTTTCATATATTAACGTGGACGATATTATAATAACAAGCCTGACACTATTGACAGTGGCGGATGTAGCAGATAACTTTAGCCTAAAATGGTGTCGGTGTTTTTAATTATGCAATTAATTTTCCATTTTGGATTGACAGTTACGGTAATTGTTATGAGGACCATTATAATTAAAGAATATATAAAAACAAGCAGGAGAAAAATGTCGCTGCCAAAAAATTGTTGAGCAATTGGCATGTTTCCAATTATTAGCCCGGCTATTGATTGTCAAGAGGAGACCACTAATGCTTTATTCATTTACTTACAACCGAGTGAGATTCTCACATATTTAACAAACATCTTTGCCCGTTTCATTACTTAGCTACAAATAGTTAGTAGCTAAAGCATATGAAATATTGGCTGTTTGCGCCATAATAAACTCGACAAATATTGACTGTAGTTAGAGAAATTAATGCCTCGATCAGACTGAAGCTTAAACATATTTAAAACTGTTTAGTTAAGCGCGGTTTAAGAAGTCACAAGAAGTCTCGGAAGAGGAGGCCCTGGTAGCCCAGGATGACGTTAAAAGTTAACATTTGCATATTTGGATTAACAAAATGTACAATATACCGAAAAAAAGGTTCCTGTTTTTGTTCCTGTTTTTCCCTATGCTCTTACTATGCTCATTTTTCAGATTAAAAGAATTACTTTTTTCCTTTTTTTTTTGAAAATGTCCAAAATTTGGGTCGGTCGGACGACGCTAAACGGAGAAAAAAAAGAGAATGGCCTAAAGCGTTTCCTTTACACGGTAAAATTGACAGCATCAGTTCAGTGAACTTTTGAACACCATCATTTATTTAAAAAGAAAAAAATATCCAACTTGGGTTTTCGGGTTGATATAACAAGTCATTTTATTCAAAACCACCCCTTCATGAAAATATTTTTTAATTGTGTTGGAAGGTTTAATTTGCTTTTAATAACTGCAACTTTTAAAACTGTCCTACTATACAACTGGTTATGATTTTAAAATTTGCTTTCGGACCCAAAAAGTTACCGGGCCTTTCGAGAAACGGGCCCCTGTCCAGGGGAACATCCGATGTTTCATTGCAAATAAAAGAACTATAAGCGGCAGAGAACTATTTTTCATGCCATTTAAAGCCAATGATATCCTCTTTTCTATCGTTTATTTTGTGTGTAAAATCAGTCACAGTTGTGATCATTTGGAAAATGTAGACTCTGTTCGCGGATTTCCCAATCCAATACAAAAACAAAAAAAATGATACGGAATTGCGAAACAATAATAATTTTTCTGTGACATGGATTTCTAGCCTCCCAAGCAGGCGCTTTTGTGGGAGAGACGAAACTTCTGCGTGGGAGGCTAATGGATTTAAGCAACACAAGATCAAGAAATCCAGATGTCATACCCCTGAATTCCTGATAGTACCAACCTTTATAATTAGCATTTATTTTAATTAAACACGTTCCTAATCTGCTGCTTAGTTTTCAGTAACTGGATAATGACATGTCAACTTAATATTAACACATATGTTGTCATGGATGCGTTTTATGAAAGCACACCCAGAATTAAAGGATAAAAGGACGAACGGTCTGTGGTTTCAGTGGCTATGAACGACAGTTATCCCACAGAACACCAGACAAGACCATAAAAAGGCAGAAAAGGTGGAGTGGAAAAGTAGATCAGGAAATTCATTATTGATTGGAATCGTACAGTGGAACAACCGAACCTCCTAACAACTACTGAATCAGTGTAAATTCCCGTTGATCGGAGGGAGAAAAAAATAAGCCGAAAACCTAACTTTGAGGATGAAACTGAAATATCTCTTGTAAGAAGCTTATTGGTATCTGCTATCTTGAAAAAAAAAACTTCAACATACAATTCAAAAACCTCGGAAGTAGAGTTATACAAGCAATGACGCAAGCTTCATTCATCGCCATCTGCGTCTTCAACGCCTTCTTCGGTTTTACCGCCATAACGTTTAACGTTGTAACAATACTCGCTCTGAGAAAACCATTGACGATACCAAGAGCTGTAAAAACATTACTGCTGAGTCTGGCTGTATCTGATCTGGGTGTTGGTTTACTAGTTCAACCTTTGTTCGTTACATTGCTTGTCATGCTGATACAAGAAAACACTCAAACTCGAACTTTTGAGATTATGGATAACCTTTACGCAAAGCTAACGGATTTTTTTACTTACGCCTCGTTCTTTGGCGTTGTTGCTTTAGCTACAGACAGATTCCTGGCCATTCATCTCCATCTGAGATACCAGGAACTCGTGACTCACAAGCGCGTTGTTGCTGTAGTGATCTCGACTTGGATCTCAAGTGCGATTGTGACGTTGCTTTTGGGATGGATCTCGTCAGATGTCGTCAAGTTTATTTTTTTAACTGTTGATTGTGTTTGTTACCTAACAACAGCCTTGTTTTATTTCAAGATTTACTCAGCCGTACGTTACCACAGAAATCAAATACAAGTCTTGGAAGAACAGTTAGCACAGAACAATGGGGGAGATATGGAAAATGCTGCTAGAGAGAGAAAGGCTGCAGTTGATACATTCTGCGTCTTTCTTGTGTTTCTGATTTGTTATCTACCAAACATGTGTTTCTGGATTATCAAAACAAGCACTGGACCAAGTACGGTGTTAAGGCACTTTGGACTTCATTCTAACACGCTGATGCTCCTCAATACATCTCTCAATCCCCTGATCTACTCCTGGAAGATGAGACCTGTTCGACATGCTGTCATGGAAATACTGAGAAACATATTACCAAATCTACAGCAGTGAGGAAAAAATCTCGGCTAAACAGCTTAGTTAATAACAAACATTAACAAACTTTGAAGGTTAAAATCAATCCTCTATGTACCTCTTTTCATAGCGAAGTTTGCTATTTAGCTAATTCTTGAAATTGCCCTGCACAAGCCGCCCATGAACTGATTCCTTCAGTGGTGCTGTTATGTAGACAACTTTGCTCATAACTGGCTTCTTCGTTGCTTAGTTAGTGTGAAAGGGCACTCCATCTTATAGATCGTTAAATTAACTTTCAAGGTTTCACTTAAAAAGAAGTTATGCCAAATTTTAGGAAATCACCAGAATCGAGAAAGTGAAGATGTCGGAAAAAATGTCTAGTGATATATAGCGATGGACAATTTTGTCGAGTCCATTTTTCTAACCTTAAATTCAAATTGTCAGAGCATGCGATGACTTAGTAGCAAACAATTTCCTAGGAATAAAATCTGAATCTACTGTCAAGCTGTTTAAATTGTCCTTCTTTCGCGGTAACGCGGATCACTGGTAAAAAAAAAAGGTTGAGAGAATTACCAAAAGTAAGATCAAGGGATCGGACTAGAAAGGACCGGCTGGGGAAAAAATCGTCGATACAACGGTGAACAACAAGAAATTCTCACTGCTTCTCTCTTTGTTGTTCAAATCAAAATTGCTTGCACGAACCCTCGGCTTTCGCGACTGTTTACTACTTTATTTGACGTAATCTCGAGTGAAAAGGTTTGCTGTTAGTAATAAAAGATTTATTACTGAACATAACCATCCCGACAAGCACTACAGTTCTTATTTAGCGATCACTAAAGACGCATTCGTCCTTTGGCCCCAAGAATAGCAGTCGAAACATTTAAAGCTTTTTAGCAGACCCTGAAGGAAAGAGATTGACCAGATCGAAGACAAGTAGGAAAATGTAGTGAAAAAATGGCGAGGAAAGGTCTGTTTGTCACAGCTCTAAAGTACATGGCGAATATTACAGTACCTTCCGTTCAGTTCAATTTTTTTTGAAGATCGGCAAATAAATTAAATGCACAACTACACTTGTTAGAAGTTTGGTCTTGTACACTACAAAAATTTAGAAGAAAAAGCGAAGAAAGAACACATCCGAATTATCCGAGATGTCATAAAAGTTATACAGTGCAACATCAAACTTTTAAAATTAACTGCAGGGTGCATTTTTAAAAAGGGCTTCTCTGTCTCTCCTGTAAACAGATAAAAGTCAGGTTAGAGGTAAAAAGCGGCGTTTGCAGATTATTTATCCATTTAGCTGATAGGATGATATTCCATTAAAATATCAAAAAGTGTCAAATGTCATACTCCCGAAACTTCTCTTTGATATTTCAATGGAATATCATCCTCTCGATCAGCTAGGAGAACCATACCTGAAATCTTAATTACTGAGAATGAAAAGGGAATAATTTATGAGTAGTTTCTCTAGAATGAAAAACGGACAAAAAATTGAAGATAGGTAGATATTTATCTCAAAAAGTAAAAATTACTTTATTGACTTTTTATTGAAATTTATCATGTATTTCTTATTAGAGGTCTTATCAAGCAACACCTACCGATCAAGTTCGTCATCGTTCGTATAAGAAATAACCAACCATTCTGATCATCGAAATATATTGGAAGGAATTAGTTTTTTTTTTAATTTTCTCTTATCAAGACTGGACGATAAAGCTATTTACAGAAAGTAGCTGCTATGGGCTGATTATTGAGAAAATAAAATTCTTCCGATCTTGAAAATAGGCGAACAAGAAGTGCAGGTTCCTTCCTCGAAAGTTGCTTCAATTGCCTCCCTTCAGTCTTATTGTTGTCTTTGATTTGCAGAGTTTGACAACAAAGTGAGCATGTCATCGTAAGCAAATTGTCTGAGATATTTCCATCTATGAAGAATTTTGTTGTGTTGATACATAAAACTGTGCATGTTGTTGAATCAAGTTTGACATCAAAAGCGATGGAACGATTGCTGCTGGCAAAACGGCGACTATTTCTGGGTAACCTTTTTATTGTTTTCATTGTCAAAAACATTCATCTGCTGGGGATCATAGGTGAGTTTTTTTTGGTATGAACGAAAAATTACATAGATTTTTTTTAATGTTCAGAGAAAGCTTATTTGAAGTTAGCCAGTTATACAAGCAATGAAATTTTGCATTTACTGTAAGTTCCAGTGTCTTTAAATCTTTATGAGCATAAAGAGCATTAGTGTCATCAGCAAAAAGGAAAACTTGGAGTTTGCTCGAACAATTTTGGATGTCTTTTTTATAAGGCAAGAAAGAAGTGGACCTAGGATAGATCCTTGGGGTACACCACAATTGATATTTAGTTTACTAGTTCTATGAGAGCTGATTTCAGTAGTTTGTGTGTGATTTGATAAATAAGAGGAAAACCATTGATTGACAATTCCACAGAAGCCATAATAATTTAGTTTATCAAGCAATATATTATGACTCAGTGTCAAAGATTATGCTTGGATCACAGGCATAATCAACCCTAGTTTCGTCTATTACACAGGTTACATGACTCTAGAGAAAACAGACTGACAAATGCCCCTGCAGGGGAGGAAGGGGCTGGGGGTTGTGGGATGGAGGAGGAGAAATGGGCCAGGGAGGAGTTTCAAGCTCAATTCTTCTTGAAGGTGTATTTCTGGTCATTGAAGCAATGACCAGAAATATACATCTGAGTTTGCAGGTACCTGTCAATTTGTTTCTCTGTAGGTAAGAATATAGATTTGAACTTGACAATAATAATCTTAGAAAGCAAAATGTTGCTCACTCTTTGGGCTCAACTGCAGAATACCCTGCCACTTTAAAGCAACCCCTAAAGGTAGGTGGATACGTGGATGCGCGGATACTTAGTCACTACGTATCCGCCTATCCACTTTGTCAATATCTTTTTAATATTAGTCACTGCATATTCGCGTATCCACTTTGATATACACTTAAGACAGCATATAAAGCATATAGTATGTCTGTAAAAGGTAGAAAAGTGCATAAAAGGGATAACTGTGTATCCATGTATCCAGCTCTTTCAGGGATACAGCTTTGAAGTAGCAGGGTATTCCACAGTTACTCCACTCTTCGTATCATTTTTTCTTATGAAACAATAATCATACACAAAATCTCTCGTTTAACACCAACATTGGACACCTTGCACGCTGATATATGAAATACCCCATCAGTTTTCACCAGCTTCTCAAAACTCCTTGTACCTCCACCTACCCCAAAATAATGTGTTTTGGCAGCCACATATACCACGCCATTGGGTTTCTTAAGATGGCTTTTGATAAAGTGATACAGTTTAACATGTGAGCTAACTTCATAGATTGTTTCGGACGTTAAAATTACATCATACATCATTTCCTTAACTGACTTTGGGTTTATTATATCCACGACACTTCCCCAGTCACCAGAAAAGAAGCGGCACCTCTTACTTGCAATTTCTTTTAGGTCAAATGACGGGGGATCAGATTTGTAGTTTGTGTTTTCTTTTAGCCGATCAAGATTCATCAGTACATTAGGAATCGTGACATACTGAATCACATCCTCGTTGTAGTCTTGAAAGTCAACTTCAGCTCCTTTTAGTAGAGCAAATATTCCAGGCAATCCTGCTCCACAACCGATTTCCAACACACGTTTTCCTTTGAATTCAAGTCCAATTTCCATTAAATATTTCACCAAATCAACGCTGCATTCCCAAATTTTAAGCCCCCCTTCATAAACCAAAGGTATCAAATCACTTCTTTTTTCGGAAGCTGTTACAATATCGCATGCAGAATTTCCTTGCTTCTCTTTCAGATTTTGTTCAACGCTTTCTTCACAAACATGTTTGATGCTGAAGCCGCCATCGCCAATGGCCAATTCATCAACTTTTGAAGATAAAAACGACGAAATATCAGACGGAATTACGATCTCCTTTGCCGAACGTAAAGTTTCAGGGCGTGGAAATAAAGAGGGGTGAATTTCTTCCAGGGAAATATCTGCTTCTTCGTCGCTTTCTGGTGGCGCAAAATTGAACTTGAAGTCCGCCATCTTGTATTGCAATGTAACCACTCCTTCTACCACCGCAAAAGGCCTGGCTCAAAGTCGGCGGGAAGAAAAGCTACAAATACAGCATCGATAGCATGTGATTTTTTATTCACTGTATACGCTCGATCTTCCTTCATTTAAGCTTGGCAAATCACCGAAAAAGTTGAAATATAGAGATTTTTATACTGTCTTTGTGGACGTGCAAGATGAACCCCAGTCAAAGTGGTTTGATTGTATTTTCACTTAATTCAAACAAAGAATTGTCCGCGAAGATCGCCAGGTAGGGTATTACTTATGATGGGCTCTTGGCTTTCCCAGCATTTTTTGTTTCTTAGTTATCGCTTGTTTTACCCACTTCAGAAAACTTGGAATCGAGCTTGCTCCGTGCGATGTTGGAAAATTTCAGAATCAAGGTGAGAGCAGTAGGAAGCTGATATTGACAGATTGATTTAAACAAACATTTACAGAAACTCTTTTTCTCATGGCTTCTGAAACTCAACGAAGATTTGCCTGATTGAAATGCAAAATTTGAAGACATCTTGGAAAATGATGTTGTTATCAAGCGTAAGAAGGTATATGGTTGTCTGCATTCCAGTGGACAAAAAGTATGGATAATCTGCCTCTGTGGTGGCAGGCGAGGGGGGGGGGGGGGTACTCCCTTATATAAGCCACATAGGTATCTGCCGCCCTAATGGGTACGGTTTTTGTGCCTTATTGGTCTGAAAACGGGTATAGATTTTGCCCTTTTTGGTCTGGAATCAGGTCCCCGGGGGTGGGGGGTACTTCCTTACAACAGGCTAATGGGGATATGTGGTTGGATGGGGTCGCATTTTCACGACTGGATTGACCAGAATGCGGTTGCGCATTTTCTGATTTTTTGGGGTAAGACAGTTCTTCATATTTATGGTTAGCAAATGTACCAGAATGTTTGTACTGTAGACGAAAAGTAAAGTGTTCTTCATTCCATCTAAAAAATGGGTCAATTCATAAAAATAGAAAGTGACTAAGTTGGGAACGTGAAAATTATATATTTGCCCAAAAGTGACTGAGATGGGGTCTATAATTGGCCACATAATAGACTATAATGGGGTAGGGGCTCTGAGAGGCCAGCGGCACATACCCAGCAAAAATTAACCCAAGTACCCTCCCGGGAATCAGGTATGATTTTTGAGGAAACTAAGGGGATGTATGAATGTATTTACATTTTTTGCATCATTTCAATTTCCAAATAAGTAAGAAAGAAAGAGAAATATGCATATTCTAAATGTCTTATCCGTTTACATTTGCACACTGCATACATTTTTGGTTTTAAGCTTTATTCAAGGGAATGTACATGTACCTTTTGTTTCATCTCCACAGTATGTCGTTTGCTCAAATTTTCAAGGCCTACAGTAAAGTTTTGTGTTTGAACCTGCTGCCCCTTTGTGTTGCATTTGTAGCATTCTAGAGAAAAAATAAAAAAATGCCCAGGTGGGGGTTTGGGGAGGGGCATGCTTGGAATTTATTGAGCCAGTAGAGAATAAGGTCAGTATTAGAAATTATCAGCATTATCGAGATCTGTCAATAAGGCCTTTTGGTGCAAACTGGCTGATTTTCAGCTTGTAGAAAATATAGTGCAAAACACTGTTATTGTTGCAGTTCCTTTAGGTAGGCTTTAAAAATCAAAGTCGAACAAAACAAGACAACAAAACATACTGTGTAATGGGGGGAACATCGCTCCATGACCGGCATGGTGCACAACTTCCATAGTGTGACCATAAAGCCCTACCTATCTCCCTGGCTCTAATTAATGCAGGCCGAATCGGACAAGTTCAGGTCCAAAAGAAACAAACTTAACACAGCATAATACTCCATGGCACTACAAGCTGAAACCACCGGCCAGCATTGTGCAACTTAATGGAATGGTATCGGCAAATATTCTGTGCGAGGAACTTTGTCTTATCAGCACTACGAGCTGCCTCCACCGGCATGTGCTGGAATACAATCAAAATAATATAAAAGTTTGTGTTAAAATCAAAGCTTGGGGAAGTCACTTTGAGACTTGAAGCGAAGGCGAAAGAAAGTGGTGAACCGGTGTTTATTGGGAACAACAACAAAGCCTCCAAAGGGAGGGAAGGGTGGGAATTACAAAACTTTAGCAATACAGCTCAGAATGAGACGCAGGACTTTTACTAGGCCTTTTATAGTCCGAGTGCTATCCCAGGGTAAGCCAATGAAAAATACTGTCAGTGCTACTGAATAGAAAGTGCACCCACAGTGCTCCACGAAATATGCATGAGGAAAACTATTTTTACCAGCCTTACAAAACAAGCGATACATTAGAAACTAGCCCCAACTGCAAAAAAAACAAGGATTGCTATTGTATCAGTAATTTCCCAGCTATGTAAGTGATTTTATGTACTATCCAGTACTTTTACCCACTACGAGTAAAATTCTACAAGATTTGATAAGGGCTATAGCCTAACGCTATGTTACATGTTGGTTATTGAGGGCATCACACTCAATTAACCGCGTTTTACAATTGAGTTGTAAAACTTTCTTAAATACAGGGAGAATCAAGATTTTGAAGGGCTCGTCCATGGCAGATAAAAAGGTTGATTTTGTGTGAAACACATTCACAGTCTTAATAATTTGCTCTGCTCCCTTACCATTTAGAAACCAAAGTGAAGGTGGGAATATCAGTGCGAGGCAAGGATGTGTACATAATACAGTCAGGTCTTGGGTAAGGAATTTGGTTGATTGATTGATTAAGTGATTGATTGAGATTGATTGAAAGTGATTCTCTGTGCTTGTTGTTGTTGGGTCTTAATATTTTTGGAGGTGTACATGAATGCACATGTAAAACAAAAGGCAAACACTAAACAAATACATATAGATTCTGTTATGTTTGCAATAATTTTATGCAGGTTCAATCATGCAGCTCTTGATCATAGATGATTGTTAGTTGATCACTGATGTTCTGATGAAGGAGGAGCTTGGCCAGCAGCTAGTGGTGTGGTGATCATCGATTATAATCGATCATTGATCGAAAATCTTTAGGCGATGCGACAATCGATTATGGATGATGACAATCAATATCGCGGACAAATGAAAAAAATTTTTTTAGGACAAATAAAAGCATTCGGCGTCAATCTACCCACAAAATGGCAAACCTTAATCAGAATGAAATATGAGTTGTGCTCTGTTTGAAAAGGCAATACAAATAACATGATGGAGAAAAATGGCCATGTGAAATTTTGCACATAGTTGGTTTATTGAAAATCCAATACAAATACAAACTCAAACTTTCATTAAACATGTATTGCCGGCGAAGGTGACGGGAATCAACTGCCTGAAAAATACAAACCATAGAACAAGGAATAGGCAGGAATGGGGAGGCGGAGGGCTGATGAAAAAGTTTTGTGTGTCAACGAGATCAAGAGCGCAAGATCCATTATACAACAATCAATAAATACGACATTACCTAAAGACGCCATCTTGAATTCAAAATTCAAATCAGTATCCTCGATTCCATGTTCCTAGCCTCTTTCCACATTACTGTACTCATAAACTACCGTAAAGACTAAATTGTTTCATAAAATTTTATTAGAAGACAAATAAATATGCATAGAATACCTCTTTCTCCAACGATTCATACATTTGTAATGTTTTCAAAACTTGGTGAAACACGCTCATGCCAGGCTAGGTTTTTCATTTTTTATTTTGTTCACATTTTATAGTGTGTATTTCATACGGAAAAAACTTACCTTGATGGTTCTCTTAGAAATTGTCAAAATTAGTAGCTGGCGGTAAAATACATTTTTAGATCTACTTACTGCGATCAGAAAGGTTACAAGAGTAGATGAAAGCAAAACAGATATAAAGAGCTTAAGATCACTGAAGTGAAACTCATATTGGTTCCCAGGGTCCTCTTCTTGTCGTCTCGTTTTCATGTTATCCACAACAAACATGGTGGCTGAGTTTTTTATCGATAGATTTTTATTGATCAATTGATTTTCCTATTATAATCGATGATCAATCGGTTGGGTCAATCTGATTATTTCCAATGATCGATGATAAAATCTCAGCCGATTCCCATCATTACCAGCAGCTACTCCTTTACTCCTTTACTCCTTTATGTATTTCTGACAAGTTAGTTATTGCGTTTTTTTTTCAATTTAGGGAAAATCTTAATGTTAATGATGCTTTGATGGAGTTGTTTATTTTGGCTTATGCTTGCAAAACAGCCTGTGCCAGGAGAATCATTGGTATGTACAGATGTACTTTTGATTGTAAGCTGTCAAGTCATATAAGTTTAAGTACAGTGAAACCTGTATTAAGCGGACACCCTTGGGGAATGCTGTAGTGTCCGCTTAATACAGGGTGTTCGCCTAATACAGGTTTCGATATATAACGTCCTGTGAGGTGTCAAATGCCATTCAAATGAACAGTGGAGGCGTTCAAATACTCCCAGAGACTATGATGATAGATGTTTGCATTAAGTTCTTTATCAAAGTGAACCAATTGATCATAGTACCATAAACATGGATTGCACCTCAAATTTGAAGAAATCAGATGAGTGAAACCAGCTCTAAACAAACAAGACGAAAATAGATAGAAAAAAATCCTGTACTGTGAAACTAATCAAATAAGTTTGTCAAGTCACGTTTTGTAATGTAAAAATCGAAAAATTTGTGGGTGGCAATTAGAGGCAATCTTTCGCATTTCCGGTGTCTGGCGTGTTGGGTGGTGGAATTTAATTACAAGTGTCTGTTTAATACAGGTTGGCAACAATAGAAATGACCATTTCAGGTACTTTTTAGGTGTCCGCGTCCACTTAATAGAGGTGTCCGCTTAATGAAGGTTTCATTTCAAGTAAATAAGGGAAATAAATTTGGGGACCTCGGCTACTGTCTGCTTAATAGAGGGTGTCCGCTTAATATGGTGTCTGCTTAATACAGGTTTCACTGTACAATAACTATTAATACTTGTTAATAATGTAATTAGACAAACTGTTGGAGGCTATCATTAAACAGCCAGTCCATCCTGATCCTCCTTGATTTTGTTTTCTTCTAAGTTATATTTTCAACGGTAAAAAAATTCCCATTTTATCTCTTACAAATCAAATTTGATTTCAGGCTAATTTTGATTTAACCTACTCTGGTTGGTTGAGAGTTTCCTTTGTATCCTAGCCATAGGAGACAAAAGGAATATTGGTTAAAAGGTTAAAAGGAATATTGGTTAAATTTGTCCTGTAGCAGATACATTATTTTAATGTCTTACCACTTTTTTATTTCTGATTTTTTCACATTTTACATATTTGGATTGAGTTTGTTGTTGGTTCTCTCCTTTGCTCCATGAGGTTTTTTCTTGAGGTACTCCGCTTTTCCCCTCTCCTCAAAAACCAACATTTCCAAATTCCAAATCGACCAGGAGTCAGGTAGACGAAGAACCACTTTGTGGATGTGCTACCTCCAAATCATTATTATTATGTGTAACCATTTTTAATAGTCCAGTTTTTAATTAAAACTACCACTGAATACAAACATTAATGACATTCATACGGGGTTAGCCTTGACATAAAGTAAAATATTCAGAAATTCCGGCAAGTAAGTGTTTGAAATTTGAATATACACAATAAACAGCGTAATAAACAGGTCTTTTTCTCGTTGGAATTTGTGAATATATATTATATTTCTTCAGATGGAGGCTAAGCCTGTAAAAAATGCATCTTCACGTCTTTAATTCAGTGGTTACAATGAACTCAAAACTGGACTGTTGCCCTTTTCTTGAAAATGACCGCAGTTGGGGGTTGAGACATCATTTTTTGTTGTTAGTTTTTTTGTAGCAAGACATTTATCAAAGGTTTTCAATAAAATTGTGACAGAAATGTTGTCTTGAAACCTAAAGTACAGTTCACAACAAAGTTCAATTTGCCTGAATGAAATTATTTTATTCTCATTATTTCATTTCTTCTTCTTCTTCTTATTTTTTAACTTACAAGTCAATAAAGGGCTGAAAATGGGTTCAGTGGTGCCGATGAAAGAAAACACACTGAAAGCTTGACCAGATCAGTGTTATTTCTGTTTCTTTCACCTATAACCAGGTTTTCCAATTTCCCATTACTTTTTACTGGTTTAATAATGTGATTTCCTGCAGGTGTGATTCCATACTTGCCTTACTCCAAGCAAAGTAAAATGAACAAAAGAGGTTCCATTCCTTCTAAACTGGTCGCATCTCTTATGTGCAGAGCAGGTAGGGTGGGTCATACACTATGAATTGTTACCTTTTGTAAGGGCACATTGTATGAGTCCTGTCATGAAGTCTAGCTCTGTCTCTTGCTCGTTGTTGTTGTTGTTGTTTTTTGCTAGGTTACTGGTCACTAAATTTGGACCCTCTGTTTTGGCATCATAAATTTAATATGGATGTGAAAGTCATTATGACAATGAGATTTAGTGAATTACAGCTAGTGTGTTGTAAATAGATCATAGTGATAATGTCATAATCATAATTTTACTGTATTAAAAAAAGTAATGGTAACTGGACTGAGTGGAGTCCAATTCGGTCTTTAATCATACGAGAGATTAACAAAATCGGACGACCGCGAAGCGGGAGTCCGATTTGTTTAATCACGAGTATGATTAACGACCGAATTGGACGACAGGAAGTTCTGTTACCAATTAATCATAGCTTTAACAAAATTTGTGATATATGAGGCTCTTTTTTTAATCAAAGGACAAGAAATTGCGAGATTTTTTTTGCTAGCAGTGAGACAAAAAAAGCCATTAAAGCGTGTGCGTGATGGCGCATACTGTCCAATTACTTAGGCATGACGTGTACTGTCCGATTTAACTGTCCTATTAAGGCTGAAATCAGGGCAGTTGATAGCCAATCAGACTTAAGAATTTTGTTATAGTTATGATTAAAACTGAAATATCAATATGTGATCTTTGGAACTTCTATAAAACATGAAGGTCAAAGTTCTAACTTGTTTATCTTTTTGTAAGTATTTCGGCATATACCTAGACCAGTCCTCATCATTTAAGGAACTTGTTACTTTGCTGAATAACAAGATATGTAGTCAACTAGGTTTGTTAAGTAGGGTATGTTACTAATAACTTAACGGTCTATGCAGCTGAAAGAGTCTTAACAACCATGATACTTCCCAAGTTAGATTATTGCGATTTTTTTTTGGAAAAACTTAGCTCCTTCTAGATATGAATCTTCAGAATGACTTCAAACAAGGGCCGCAAGAATTGTTCTGAAGGATAGCAATTTTAGTCACCATCAACTGTTATGCCAATTAAGTGAAATTCCTCCACATTCCCAGTTTCTCTGTAGAATACAAATGGTAATTGGAAACTTTACTGCAAAGAAAATGAACAACAGCAGGTTTCATTCGTCGAAATAATAGCCAACACTAGTATTTACGAACGCAGGAAGTAAAGTCACGTAAGGTCACCTTCGATGCAGAAGGATCTTAGCAAACATGCTGTCTGTACAATTTCCATAGCCAAGAATTTCTTTCTTATCTCTCCAGAGACTGAAAACGGATTCTCGGAGACGAATGTACTTTGCCGTCCCTCGTAAATGTGGTCTTCCAACCGTACGTTTCAATTGCGCCGCTATCGAAAGTATTGCAGTGACACATGTACAAGCACTCACAGAAACAGAAAAGCACGACACCAAACCAAAATATCCAAAGAAGAGTAAAGAATAAACCTCAAAAAACCTGTTTTGACTTTCTTTCAAACTAGATTCAGCGAACTGTGGAAGATGGACGAGGATTAGCTCTACATACCGAAGGCAGCAATTTTCAACTACACGAAATTAATTTTCTAAACTACAGGGCGCGCAATGCATTTAAGGGTGAACATGGGCCTTTAAGGCATGTTCTACTACATATTGGACAATTTAACTTTTGTTTTTAAGTGTCTCTGGACATAACTTTGCTCCACATCTCCACATTCCTGAAGTCCGTACAGAATCTGCCAAGAAAGGAACATTTTATACTGGAGCCCAGGCTTTCAATAACTTGCCACCGCATCTAAAGCAAGTTGACTCTACAGTGATTTGTAAAAGCTGGCTTAATGATATTATTTTTCTTAACATTCTGGTAAATCTTTTAATGGTTTAGATATTTTAATTCCTGAAGTCCGTACAGAATCTGCCAAGAAAGGAACATTTTTTCTGGAGCCCAGGCTTTCAATAACTTGCCACCACATCTAAAGCAAGTTGACTCTACAGTGATTTGTAAAAACTGGCTTAATGATATTATTTTTCTTAACGTTCTGGTAAATCTTTTAGAGTTTTTTAGAGTCTTAATTAATGTAGTTATATAACATTCTTGTGTTTATCCATTGACATTGTACATAATTTTTACCTTTTTCTGATAGTTGATTCTGTTATGATTTTTTTTTTAATTGCTCATTTTTTAGTTGCCCAGGGATCCATTTATAACAGCTTCAGCAGACGGGTTTACCCTGGTTAAATATGTTATTATTATTATTATTTAAATATTATTATTACTTGTATTATTATTATTATTATTATTATTATTATTATTATTATTATTATTATTATTATTATTATTATTGTTAAACCCTTATTCCTGTTGTTGTTTCTCTCTCTCTGATCAGTTGTTAAGTATAGAATTTCAATCTGTCATAATCATAAAATAATCACTACAATATTTATTTAACTGTCATTCCTGGTCTTGTGTCCATTATTGTTCAGTGTAGAATCTGTGATAAAGTTTTGCTTACAGAGAAGAGTTACTTAAGATTTATGGTTCCCCCTTTGTCAACATTTTGTGCTGGCCTCTGACTTGATGACCATAATATTTTGCCTTCTCTCTATAGGTCTGACAGGCATCATAACAGTTGATCTTCATTCAAAGGAAATTCAGGGATTTTATGATGCACCAGTTGATAATTTAAGAGCTTCACCTTTCCTTGTACAGTACATTGCAGATAAGGTACATGTAGCTGTCATCTTATCATGGATTATATTTTACTCCATTATTGTTGTGACTTTCTAACATTGTTATACATGTTCATTTGTACTGTACAGTGGAATATAAGATCTTGATGATTGTTGGAGATTAATAATTTGCTATATGTACACTGTATTAGTGAAGGCAAAAAGAGCAAACACCTTTTAGTAAGTTAACATAATCATACCATTCAAAGTGCATTTTTTTTGTAGTTTATATTGCAATAAAAATATACATTAATTTTAAAAAATCTTAAGAGATTTGTTTGTTTGTTTATCTTTTGTTGCATTTGTAATCACTGTGGGTTTTTGTTGTAAAAATCTCAGTTGTACGCTTAAGCTGTTGTAGTATTTTTCAGTGGAAGTTTTATTTGTTTTCATAAATCTGTAGCCTACTTAAGAAAATGATGCATTTATATGACTATTTGATTAGGTTGCTGACTTCAGAAATGCAGTTATTGTTGCTAGGAATCCAGGGTCAGCTATAAGGTAAGAAGGGGAAACCATGTTGAAACAAACAAACAAAACAACAACTTTATCCTTGTCAGCCTACTTAACTCTCATCTAAACAATGTGAAGCTCTAGCCATTTTTACAGGGCAAAAGCAGTATATGTATCTTCTTCCACAGATTTTTTAACACCCATCACTGAGTATTAGTCTAGCTCTGGGATCAAACCCATGATCTCCTGCACCGTAGGTCTGTACTCACCAGATGAGCTAATGCAACCCTGTCTAAAGTGGGTTTCATTATTAAATAGTAATGACAATGAGTAAAATTGTATTGTACATCCAAGCAATGCCTTTTGAATTTATTGTCATGTAAAAGTTGCACGACCAGGAGATGTGAAACAGTCAATCATTGTTTTCATGCACTCATGGCTGTTGCTCCTCAAAGACAGGCACCCAAGAAATATTGTTTTACTTGTGTAATAGGAAATATATAAAATCAATAACAAAGTTTTGATGTGATTAAAACTAATTCACCTGAATATAAATAAGTTCTTACGTAAAGACAAATGACTATTTCTGACAATCGTTTTGTCCATTGCAGGGCTACTTCTTTTGCAGAACGTTTGCGTCTTGGATTGGCTGTTATCCATGGAGAACAAAAGGAGACTGAAAGCGAGCGTCTTGATGGGCGTCAGTCACCTCCTCCAGCCTTAGCTGAGTCCCGACGGTTTGCATATAGTTTAACAGATACAATGGATTTACCAGGTAATGATAACTATTATAAGCCTTATGTGTAGCTCAGACAAGGCGACATACAGGTGTATCATTGATTTATGGGGAAAGGAGTATTGTCTGGCCATTCAGATAACAAGGTCCAGGCTCCATGGAGCTACTCCTATGTTTCAGTTGAGACATGTTGGTAACAGAATCAACCAGTTTCGGTCTATAATATGGTCTGACTTCCAAAATTGTGATTTGTAAGGTCTTAAAATAATGTGTTCCCGTCTGACAGGTGGTTCTGGTTTACAGGTCACTGCATCATAATTAATATGATGCAGTGACCTGTGTTTCTTCCTTCTTCACTTGAAGGAAAATTAGCCCATCTGTACAATGGCAATCACCTGCTACTGTTTTGTAACCATAAAATAGGAATGGGAAGATCTAGGATATTTTTGGGTTTTGTTTTTTGCCCTTTTTTTTGATTATCCCTGTCATTTTAACTTGAGATTATCCCCTGGGGTTTCTCCCCTATAAAAATGGTAGGGATGCTTGTCGGCAACTTCCCAGCACACCCCTACAAGATACAAGGACCCCATTTTGTGGGCGTGAATCAAATTCATTTTTGCCTCTAAAAGTCACTTAAAAACCAGTTGAGTAATGACATTAATATTTGTCATCATTTTTGGCTTCCAGTGGCAGTCATTTTAATTGAAAGCAACCTAAGCAGTACCAATCCACAATAATTTAAAGGGTGGTTTCTTGGTATTGTTAGGACAAAATTGATGTTGGTCACTATTGGGACTTAAAAGGGTTAAAGGTATTACAAGCTTCCCTGTCATTTTTGTAACATACAGGTCCTGCCCACCCCACCCCGCGCGGCTCACCTTTTCATTCCCAGTTAGTTGCCTACATCATTACAATAGTTCTACATGTAAGCACCTAAACATTATCCTTTTTAAATCTGCACTGTATTATAATTCTTTTGAATTTACTCCTTTTGCAGGTTTTCTTCCTAAAGCTAAACCGCCCATTAATGTTGTGGGTGACGTTGCAGGAAAGATTGCCATTATTATTGTAAGTTTTTTAATAATCAGGTGACCTGAACAGAACTCTTGGTCCCCTTGATTGATGAGCCGGAACGGTTTTTCATTAAATCAGTTTTTACTAATTATGGTATTTAACAAAATGATAGCTCTGGTCCATTGTGCTTTCTACTTCCGTTAGCCTTGAAACCCACGAACATTTTTTTACAGTACTACTTTGGTATGAATATTTTTACGGTTCAGATTTTATATACCATGCACTTAGATCTGCTATAGTAAAGTGCATTTTTCTCAGAAATGAAAAGTGTTGGTGACAATGTTTTTTTTCGGATGTGAGTGGTAGTTGTCAATTTGCACTTTGATTTCTAATTCTGATTTCCTTGTTTGAATTCTTGTCCACAGGATGACATGATAGATGAAGCAGAGTCATTTGTATCTGCGGCCAAGCTCCTCAAGGATCGGGGCGCTTACAAGATTCTAGTGATGGTAACACATGGCCTTTTATCGGCTGATGCTCCAGAACTAATTGAAGAATCTGTCATTGATGAGGTGTGATATACTTCTAGTGTTTCTTACCATTTTAAATATCCCCAGCTCCAATCTCTTAAATCTAATAATCTGTGTTAGTTGAACTAAACATGTGTTCCCTAGAAATGGTGCTAATCTATTTGTGTCCAGCGCATTGTGTTGTCGCAATGAAGTATGTTTACTTCTTCGGTTTGAGAAAAGCTTGAGTTGTTTTTATGAAAACCAAGAGAATTACCGAATCTATTGCACTCAGACAGATCCTATCCCTCGAAAAAGTTGATAGGCGCTCTATATCCCCATCCTTGCCAAATTGCACCCCCCTAGAGCGGTTTTCATTTGAGTGTCGAAAAGTAATTGGTTTTGCACTTTCTACACGATGCGATTGGCTCAAAAGATTCGCGCCACCTTTACATCCAATCAGAAGTAAAACCAAAGCCAATTGTGACGCGCTCGCATGCATTTTCCCGCGCTTCGCGTCAGCCACATGTAATTACTTCGAGTTTTGATTGGTTCAATGTATTGTCTGTGTCCTATGTGATTGGCCAGAGTAATTACTTTGGTTTTGGTTTTACGACACTCAAACGAAAACCACTCTAACCTGCGAAAACGCGTACTTTTGCAAGGTCAGGGAAATTTTGGCGGGGGAGATACTAGTGCTCGCCCTCGAAGCCATCCAGTGTGGGCCGAGAAAAAGTGACTTTTATCGTCCCATTCTTGAAAAATTTCACAATGTCCCCGAACTCGCACAAGTAAGCCTGATCACAGGCTATGCACCCGCTACCTCCCTACGTAGTACATAACCCGTCCCTCAACATGAGTAAAAGCTGAAAAGAACTCAGGAGTTATGTATATTCTTTGAATATTCCTGTCAGGTTGTAGTTACCAACACTGTGTCTCACGACTCTAAGATGTCACGCTGCAGTAAGATCAGGACTGTGGATATCAGCTCACTATTGGCTGAAGCCATTCGCAGAATTCACAATGGGGAATCAATGGGATACCTCTTTAGAAATGTTCCATTAGAAGATTAAATTAGCTAGCAGTGCATCGTTATGCAGACGTCTGTCCTGGGTATCAGGCGGTTGAGTAATATGTTTGGAGTGTAAGTTTTATATTCACAAGCCTCTAGCATGTTTCTTTGCAAAATCGCACTCTGTTTATTTTAATCAAGTTAGCACTGATTAACGTCTTACAAGGTTCATGTAACCAAGGGTAAGTTGCCAGGAACTCAGTGTATAGAAGGACCGAAAGTAAAGAAAAATTGCAGCATTCGTATGCCATAAATTTATGTAAGTTCTGGAAACGAAAATTGTATACTTTTGGAGATTATTATGAAAACTTGTATCTAACACAACACTCATTACCGCGAGTGACATGTACTATATGTTGATTCTTGTACTTCCTGAAAAGAAAGAGAGAAAAAAAAAAAAAAAAGGAAGAACTTGTTATGTACAAATATTTGTAAAGACGTAATAGACGTAGATTCATTTGATACTCATTTAAAGGAAATCTACAGAGTCGATGCTGTGTCTTTTCTTCTCAAACGTTGTCTACTTAAACTAATCCAGGGGAAGCCTGGACCCCATATAGAACCCAGGCTTTCGGTTCATGCTTTCCCGTCACCTTTTTCTGTTTATTGTATAAAGAGATTAAGATTCATGTTTACGCCAAACGGCAAACGTGAATTTCTACCTCGTGACCAAGTTTTTCTCTTAATTGTCGTTAACTGTTTATTACTTCAACTAAAAAACAAGTAGTTTCACGCCAGTTTTATACATAAGAATTGTTCTGTACTGTTTTTATCTACTTATTTTCTATTCTGAGATATTCTCAACTTGAATCTGACGTTTGCCGTTTGGCGTAAAAGTAAACCTTAATCTCTCTTTTATCTCAATTCTGCAAACAACCTGTAACGTGACAAAAAAAAACAAAAACAAATCAAACCAAACCAAATGAGTTATTTGTTTGAATCATCAAGGCCCCAGGGATTTGTTGAAAAAATATGAAGACGAAATAACACTTTAGTGGAGTCAAAGTCTAAGAGATTCTAATATGAGTAGTATACTATGTTGAAAGGTAAGCCCCGTTGGTGTCTAGCAAGGTCTAGCTAGGTCTAGTCAATGACGTCACCCATTGTTTTATCCTAGAGAAAAAAAATGCGTTCCTCCGTATTAATTAAGTGCCTAGTCAGTGCCTTCCCGCATACTAATTCGGTATAGGTTTACTAATGAACGTCACTCTACTTCAATAGAAACAATAGACTTGCCTAGACTTGCCCGGTAAGTAACTTGAGCTCGGTTTTCAGACCGTCTATTAAAAGGAATAAGAGAAGCGATCACCTAGCAACGCGAGAAACGGCTTTCTATATCTTATTTAGCGCTAAAACTCAGATATATAAACAAAACACATACACAAAGTGGAGTTGAAAAGACTTTCTTTCAATTTAGTTTATGTCTTCTTATTTAGCTCTAAAACTTGGATATATAAACAAAACACACACACATATACACAAAGTGTAGCTGAAAACTCTCTATTTCAATTTTGTCTGACTATTACAAAACCGTTTTCTCCTATCTATCTCGAGGAAATGAAAAACTATTTAAGTCTCAGCCTTTCACGCACGGTTAATCAGTTAATCATGCAAGTTCACAAGCCCAAAGTTGAATACAAATTAGCTCTACAGGAAAAACCTCAAGGGAGCATCTTGACGTATTATTATAAAACAAATAACTTAACAAGGATCAATTGATTAAACACGCGACTTATAATTGCTAGCAATAAAATCAGACACGAGATACCGTTTAAAACAAAAAGAGTCAAATACACAGCGATTTGAAAGAAATCTATTAAAATAGTCAAAGAAAGCAAGCTATCTTTTTTACCACGTTTCTCTCCTCAATTTTGTTTATTCCCTCCTCCACAATTTTAATATTTTCGCTCCTCATTCTTGATTTCCCTCCTCCACAATTTTAATGTTCGCCCTCAATTTTTTTTATTCCCTCCACCACAATTTTAATATTTTGCCTCCTCAATGTTATTATTCCCTCCTCCACAATTTTATTATTTTCCCTCCACCTCCTCCTCCTCCTCCTCCTCATTTTCCTTGTTTCCCTCCTTCTCCTCCTCCTCCTCATTTTTATTGCTTTCCCTCCTCCACCTCCTCGTTTCAATTGTTTTCCCTCCACTACCACCACCACCGTCACCACATTTCAATTGTTTTCCCTCCACCACCACCACCGCCACCACATTTCTATTGTTTTCCCTCCACCACCACCACCACCACCGCCACCACATTTTTATTGTTTTCCCTCCACCGCCACCACTACATTTCTATTGTTTTCCCTCCACCACTCAAATGTGATGGTCTGATTTTGACCTCTTTGGCCTTTTCGAGGGAAAACAATAGAAATGAGGAGGAGGTGGTGGTGGTGGTGGAGGGAAAACAATAGAAATGTGGTGGTGGCGGTGGAGGGACAACAATAGAAATGTGGTGGTGGTGGTGGTGGTGGAGGGAAAACAATAGAAATGTGGTGGTGGTGGAGGGAAAATAATTGAAATGTAGTGGCGTTGGTGGTGGTGGAGGGAAAACAATTGAAATGAGGAGGTGGAGGAGGGAAAACAATAGAAATGAGGAGGAGGGAAAACAATAAAAATGAGGAGGAGGTGGTGGGAAGGAGGAGGAGGAGGAGGAGGAGGAGGAGGAGGGAAAGCAATAGAAATGAGGAGGAGGAGGAGGAGGGAAAACAATGAAAATGAGGAGGAGGAGGAGGAGGTGGAGGGAAAATAATAAAATTGTGGAGGAGGGAATAATAACATTGAGGAGGCAAAATATTAAAATTGTGTTGGAGGGAATAAAAAAAATTGAGGGCGAATATTAAAATTGTGGAGGAGGGAAATCAAGAATGAGGAGCGAAATTATTAAAATTGTGGAGGAGGGAATAAACAAAATTGGAAGGGAAACGTGGTAAAAAAAGATAGCTTGCTTTCTTTGACTATTTTAATAGATTTCTTTCAAATCGCTGTGTATTTGACTCTTTTTGTTTTAAACGGTATCTCGTGTCTGATTTTATTGCTAGCAATTATTAGTCGCGTGTTTAATCAATTGATCCCTGTTAAGTTTTTTGTTTTATAATAACACGTCAACATGCTCCCTTGAGCTTCGTCCTTGCCGTTTGATTCGCGTAAATTTTGTCTTCTTAAGATCACCTCTCCTCTAACTTCTGACACCATGTCGTGTGTCATAAGTGAATAAAGCTCGAACATTTAACAACTAACTACAGAACATGTTTTATCACAGCTGTTGGCTCTGCAACCACAAGGTCTTACATAAGTTGCATGCCGATTCCCGAGACCTGGAGACCAAGCTGTCATGGTCGACTTCAGAAAGTGCAAAATTTTTCAGCTAGGGTTACCACCAGGGCACCTTGATAGTTATGCAAACCCTCGACTTCATCTCGGGTTTGCATAAGTGTCAAGAATTGTGCCAACCCCTCGAGTGTTTATATCGGGCTATGCAAACACAGGAAAAAAGTTTTCTATTTCTTTTATAAAATAACTTTCCCAAGGAAAAAGGAAAACTCTTTATTTAGGTTGCTGATTTAAAGAGAAATTCTTACCGGTCGCGAAGTCTTGTACACGAAGCTTAATGTACGTGTAATCAGTTCTTGTTTTTGCAATACAAATGCTTTCCAAAATTAAAAAGGGTTTTTCCCACTTAAATGTCAGCATAAGCGAAACAAAAATTGGAACAGCATGTTTGTAAAGATCTTCCAAGTTTCAAAAAAACATTTTAAAATTCGTGCTTGTGTGATTAGCGCGCGAAGAGCAAAACATCTTGACTCCACACATGTTTACATACTCTCATGCAAACACATCTCTTGGCCAATCAGAGCGCGTGCGTACTATCTTAGTTATTTATAAACGTTGTTATCATCTGCGCAGTAGTCTTTAGAACTGTTTACATGGAGGTGGGGGACCCCGGACAGGTGAGGTAACATGCAGCGGGTCATCCCACCTATCATGTAAACGTGATCAAATTAAAATGAGAGATTATGTGGACAGGCGGGTTACCCACCAAAGTGGGTTACCTCACCTACCTGGGGTCCCCCACCTCCAAGTAAATAGGCCCTTAGACTTCTTGTTTTTTGTTCTTAATATTTTAGCTGATTAGATCTCTTTTCTAGAGATCCAATGTAGACAAGCATGAAGCAACAGGATCTTCGTCCGCGGTTTTTGCAATAAATTTCTTTAACAAAAACGAAGTATGAAAAACTTTTTAAGGCTTACAAGTGTTTTTCCTATTTTGTCCCTTTACAAGCAATTTACTTGTAAACGTTAAGTTACATAGTGCATAAGGAAATGTACCGAAGCTTACTAACTTTTTTTTCCAAAAATGCAGCGCTTGTTTGAGGGCAGTGCTTAAAACCGTAGTAATACCTCTTAGTACCGTATTTACGCGAATAAGCACCGCAGCGCTTATTAACCCCCCCCCCCCACCAAATGCAGCGCTTATTTGAGGGCGGCGCTTACTTGAGTAATTACTGTAATTTGCAACTTAAGAGTTTATTACATTTAGGACAAAATGTTATTACATTTAGGACTCATAGTATTACTTACATTTAGGCCTTCTACAACGTGTCACGAGTTCCTCGTATCTAAGGTAAAAATGAACAGCCAGGAATCTATCTGCGGTTAGAGCTACAACTCCAAAAAAGGGGCATAAGTAAGAAAATCCCCTACTTTCAAAAGTTAGAGTTTGAAATTATAAGGGTTGAACCAATAACCCAACACCAAAATCAGATACAGCCAGAGTCAATAGTAATGTTTTTACAGCTCCTGGTTTTCTCAGAGCGAGTATTGTTACAATGTTTAACGTTATGGCGGTAAAATACAAGAAGGCGTTGAAGACGCGGTGATGAATAAAACTTGCATCATGGACTTAAATTACTGAATAAATGACTGAGAAGAACTATGCTACTGCACCAACTCTTTTCTTGTTGAATTTCATGGTTTACCTTCCCCGTGGAAGATTAGCTTTTCCTTTCGTTTCGTTCACAGTCCAGTTTCAGTGGCGGGCCGGTCGTCTTTTCATCTTTGGGTTGTTCTTCTGAAACGCGTTTTTAGCTGCTTTAAAAATTATAGTTCAATATCCAGAAAATACCGAAAACTGATGAATTAAACGAGCATCGGTTCCTATTAAATTATGAATTAGTTTTTTATAAGGCTGCTTTTTTAGCTCTGTCAGTGGGATAACAACATTAAATTTTGACATGTGAATAATGAATGTGTTTAGAAAAAAAGGAACCGGAAAAACATGTCCGCTTAGGGGAGCTTTTCAGCAAGTCTATCAGCTCTGTATTTCCTCTCAACTAAGTTCCGAAGAGTAGTATTGTGAAAAATACGTGTCTTGGTACCCTTAAATACCTTTTTTAATATATTTTTTAATGCAAGATTATTCTCTACGTAAATTATTGAAGTTTCATCCGAACCCTTCAAAACCTTTCAGTTATTAAAAACATCGTCGCAAATAACTGTCAGTGGCTTCAATGCTCAATTATTTTGTGTTAAATTTTATTATTATTATTATTATTATTATTATTATTTATTCAAAATATTTCTCCGTTTCTGATTGGCTAAAATCCCAGCATAATTCATCATACCCATGGCCAGCTATTGTCGACCAAATTAATCTGGACTATTTTGCGATATGTGAAAAATGACGTCAATCGTGCTTGTTGACTCCTATAACCGAAGCCCTGGTTGTTCAAACGTTGGATAGCGCTATCCACCAGGCCCCGGTTGTTCAAACGTTGGATAGCGCTATCCACCGGATAAAACGCTATCCAGTGGATAAGTATTACGAAAACTAATTACGCTATCCACCGGATAGTAATTTATCCGATGGATAGCGCTATCCACCTTTTGAACAACTAGGGCCAGATAAATCATTGTCCAGCAGATAAGTATTAGGCAAACCCATTGCGTTATCCATTGAATAGATTTTTATCCGGTCGATAGCGCTATCCAACGTTTAAACAACCAGGGCCAGCTGAAGACGAGATTGAGTTGTTTTGATAGTGAGAAAAAAACGGCGAAACATTTCACGCGTTTCACGAAGAATAAATAGGCGAACTATCTGCTAAAAACATATAGCAACAACTGACTAAGATTAAAGAGAACTCAACGGACGACATCTGTTATTTGGAGAATATTTGCAGCGCTGAACCACCCCTTTATCTCCTCTAAACTTGCCGATTAACATGCACTATAGAAGATGAACTTAACATTGATGAAGGTAAGCGTGTTTTAGCTTGTTGTTGAACTAGAATTATTTTGAATGAATAATAAAGAATTACGGAGATATTGTTATTCTTCTTCTTCTTCTTCTTCTTCTTCTTCTTCTTCTTCTTCTTATTATTATTATTATTATTATAAGCGCAAGTACCAGCAGCGGGTGTTAGATGTCGAAATGGGTTCGTTTACGCCTTTAGTGTTTGGAACCAATGGCGGAATGGGAAACGAGTGTCAGCGGTTCTTAAAGCATCTCGCAGACAAGATAGCTCAGAAAGACACCGAGCCTTATCATGTTGTAATCACTTGGCTCAGGACACAGATCTCGTTTGAACTCTTAAGATCGGTACATGCATGCGTCAGAGGTTCGCGAACGCCGTTTCGTAGCAAGCTAGAGCAATCATTAGACTGTAAAATAAATGTCACTAGTGCGGATATCTGAAATACGTGTCTACATGCTTTTATACTTAGGGCTTTTTATGGACACTGGTTTAGCCGTCATTAGTATAATTCGATTGCAGGATCTTAATATCTCTGCATAATGGAATTCTTAATTTTATAGAATTTTGACTTTTTATTATTAATTATATCTATTTCCTCTTCTTTTATGTAAGGTTAAGTTACTTCTATTTTTTAGAATTTGAAAATGAATAGTTTTTTCTATCTTCACTTATAATATATAGGATTGTTTTTGTTCTCTAATGAAGGACGAGGGGTTTCTTTTGTAACAGATGGAATTGTAGATAGTGTTTTTGATGAATTAATTAGATTTTTTGTAACAGCAGGTTGATTGTAAATAGGATTTTAATTGAGGTTTTGTAATAAAGATTCTTTTCTATAATAAAAAAAAAAAAAAAAAAATTATTATTATTGTCTCTATTATCACAGTCTTTGCTGGTGTTCTCTTTGTGCATCAGCCGGCGCAAACCATGCACCTAGAGCGTCAGTCACTCAAGTCAATCATTCTGTTCATACACTGAGCACCTTTCTGAGGATTCGTGCAGATCCCAGCATGCAGATCTTTTGAATCTCTGTCATACTAGCTCTCTCTGATACTTTCTTGATGTTTTCTACCATACCCTTCTTCACTGTACCAAGCGCACCAACAACCACAGGGATCACTACGGTTTTCATATGCCACATTCTCTGTATTTCTAGTTCTAGGTCTTTGTACTTGCATTTTTTTTCAGTTTCCTTCAGTGCGATGTTTCTATCTGATGGAACAGTCATATCAATAAGTTTGCAGGTGGAATTCACTGAATCTTTAACGATGATATCTGGTCTGTTCGCTGTTATAGTTCTATCAGTATTGACTGGCATGTCCCACATGATGGTGATGTTGTTATCTTTATTGTGTATCACGGTCTCTGGTTCGTGTTCGTACCATTTGTCTGTAATCTCTATATCATGATCTTTACATATGCTCCAATGGAGATATGCTGCAGCATTATTGTGCCTGGAGATGTACTCTGTTTTGGCTAATACCTCACATCCAGATACAATATGGTCCACCGTCTCTTCATGTTGCGAACACAATCTGCATTTGCTCTCCACTTGCTGGCCACATATTACTTTCTGGTAGTTTCTGGTGTTTATTGCCTGGTCTTGAGCTGCTACAAGTAGTTCCTCTGTTTCTCCTTTCAAATTACTTGACAACCATTTGTTGGTGGTGACTGTGTCTACATGAGGCTTCTCTAGGATCTTTGGATACTGGCCATGCAATGCTTTGTTTTTCCACTTTTCTTCTTTCATTGACTTCATCCTGGACTTAAACACGTGTTTCAGGGCTTTAGCATTTTCAGAGGCAGATTTATCTTCTCTGTTCTCAATCTCTGGCATTGTTACTTTTATTTTTATTATTATTATTATTATTATCATTATTATGGCAATTCTTGTCAACAGTTCCGATGGTGATCAAGCTTTTGTGACTCACAAAGGATCATGCCCTCTCTCCCGGAAAGTCCTACAAAACTTTCAACGAAGGAACCGGCGCTTCTTGTTCGCCTATTTTCAAGATCGGAAGAATTTTATTTTCTCAATAATCAGCCCATAGCAGCTACTTTCTGTAAATAGCTTTATCGTCCAGTCTTGATTAGAGAAAATTAAAAAAAAACTCATTCCTTCCAATATATTTCGATGATTAGAAAGGTTGGTTATTCCTTATACGAACGATGACGAACTTGATCGGCAGGTGTTGCTTAGATAAGACCTCTCATAAGAAATACATGATAAATTTTATAAATAAAAAGTCAATAAAGTAATTTTTACTTTTTGAGATAAATATCTGCCTATCTTCAATTTTTTGTCCGTTTTTCATTCTAGAGAAACTAGTCATGAATTATTCCCTTCTCATTCTCAGTAATTAAGATTTCAGGTAGGGTAACATTTTTGGTCCCGGCTGTCAAGGTTGTTGTGGTAAATGCTACATCAAGTGTCAAATAAAGAGAGAGAAAATGCTAATAACTAGTAAACGTATCGTTGGCGCAATAGTTTTTTCGTTATCAAAAACCTTTCTCCTAGCTGATCGAGAGAATGATATTCCATTGA
The DNA here is from genome assembly GCA_964035705.1 of Porites rus. Taxonomy (NCBI): domain Eukaryota; kingdom Metazoa; phylum Cnidaria; class Anthozoa; order Scleractinia; family Poritidae; genus Porites; species Porites rus. The sequence goes on along the minus strand of OZ037997.1, from coordinate 34,631,633 downwards.
AATATCAAAGAAAAGTTTCGGGTGTATGACATTTGACACTTTTTGATATTTTAATGGAATATCACGCTATCAGCTAAATGGATAGATAATCTGCTAACGCCGCTTTTTGCCTCTAGCCTGACCTTTATCTGTTTTACAGGACAGGCAGAGAAGCCCTCTTTAAAAATGCACCCTGCAGTTAATTTTAGAAGTTTGATGTCGCACTGTATAACTTTTATGACATCTCGGATAATTCGAATGTGTTCTTTCTTCGCTTTTTCTTCTAAATTTTTGTAGAGTAAAAGACCAAACTCCTAACAGGTGTAGTTCTGCATTTTATTTATTCGCCGATCTTCAAAAAAAATTGAACCGAACGGAAGGTACTGTAATATTCGCCATGTATTTTAGAGCTGACAAACAGAGAAATCGTACAGAGTCGAGGAATCTCTCCTTCATCCACACCTTTCCTCGCCATTTCTTCACTACATTCTCCTACTTGTCTTCGATCTGGTCAATCTCTTTCCTTCAGGGTCTACTAAAAAGCTTTAAAAGCTTCGATTGCTATTCTTGGGGCCAACGGACAAATGCGTCTTTAGTGATCGCTAAATAAGAACGGAAGTGCTTGTCGGGATGGTTATGTTCAGTAATTAAATCTTTTATTACAGCAAACCTTTTCACTCGAGATTACGTCAAATAAAGTAGTAAACAGTCGCGAACGCCGAGGGTTCGTGCAAGTAATTTTGACTAGAACAACAAAGAGAGAAGATGAGAATTTCTTGTTGTTCACCCTTGTATCGACGATTTTTCCGAACAGAAACCATGGGATTTTTTACTTTTCATCGATAGGGAAAGGGATGCTTTCAATAGAGTAAGAACTTTTAAAGTTAACGCAGAGTTGATTCTTCAATTAACCTACTGGTAAACTCATAATGTACTGTGAACATTACTAGTATAATACACTGTATTTTTCCCCAGTTGTGATTCAACAGCAAAGCTCAAAGCTCGTCTCAACAGCTTGAACTCATCAACAAGTGACAGCATAGCTTTTAAAAAGATTTACCGTTATGCATGTGACTTCTGTAGGGTAAGTGTACAGATTATCCACTTATATCCAGAGTTATCCATTTATATGTTTGACAAAAATATTTTTTTTGCTGATTAATTTATTTTCTTTTATCTAGAATCAAGATCAGCCTACACTGGACAAAGAAACAGCTGTTACAATGATTCATCTTCTCTTTCCTTGTTCTTGGCCACTGCTAGAGGACTTTTTAGAATTTTTACAGGTTTGTTGTTTGTATAGTTGCTACCCTACAGTATCCAAAAATAGACAGACTGTTCCGTGGGAAAGTAACTCAAAATGATAAACTTGAACCTTGTGCAACCTCTAGCTTTTGCCTTTGATTCTTTGTTGTCCCTGCAGAATTCAAAGTACCACGTTTTAAACAGAGACCAATGGTATAATGTGCTGGAATTCAGTCGTACAATAAGTCCTGACTTATCAAATTATGATGAAGATGGTGCATCTAAGTACTTTTCTCTTTCTCTAACTGACCCACCTAGGGGTTTTCAATATCTTTTTTTCGTGATCATCTGGGTGAGCGTAGTCCTGAATAGGACTGTAATTGATAGTGACCAACATTTGGACAACCTAAGCGGTGGTCATCGTTAGAGTCAAAGTGAGTTCTATCACATCAGTTGGTGGTATTAATATCTGGTTATGGTGGAATTAGCAGCTGTAAACAGGAAAGAAGCTGTCTGGCCCCTTTTTCTCTGAAATCCTTACAGACGAAAGTACACGGCCCTATAGGAGGTTGTAGTGTGCTGGTTACGAGTGAAAGTAAAACTTCTTACATTAGCAACTCCTGCTTCCTGACATGTAGCCAGTCCATTGTATTAAAACATCATGGTCTTTTTTTTTTAAATGTATACAGTGTTCCAAGCTCACATTTATCTGATTCTTCATACCCAATAACATCACAGTATAACCAACAAATGCCCAATATCATCGTGACATAACCAGACCAGAATTTAATACCATGAAGTGACAGGATATCGTTGACTCAGAAAATGACTACCACATAGATTGTCGAAACTTAAGTCACTGTCAACAACAGTCCTATTCAGGACTAACCTCGCCTAGACAAATTCTGTGGTATTACCATTCAAATGAAATCTCTCAGACAGAACGATTGTGCAGTGATATTTTCTTCATAGGATTTTACGAAGAGAATTTTGAATTTTTTCGTTTTATTTTTTTTTACCATTTCACTGGTACATGTACACACACGATCAGCTTTCTTTCTTTCTTATTAATTTTTTTTCAGGCCAGTCCTTATGGATGAATTTGTGTAGTGGTATCAACTAAAACACCCTCCTCAATCGTCCTCTGCTTGAATATATTGCTTTACCAAAAAAATTTACTGCATTGAAGGAATGTAACAGAATGGTTAAATAGCAAAATGGCAAAGTTTAAAAGCTATTACCCAAGATAAGGGCATCACTTAATGTGCTTTGTTATCTGACTTCATTGCTTTGGAGCTGAAGGTGGGCAAAAAGCAGTTGGAATGTGTTGGGAAAAATCCTGTTTGCAGGATCACGAATCAATATGTAATGTCTGTTTTAATGCATTTCAAACTATGATGGGACAAAAGTACAGTTCAAATAGAATTTATATCTGGACAGTGACGCGGTTCAACTGCAAAGACCCTGAATTTGTTCAAATTATATGCTTTGATAATGCTTTACAAGAAAGCTATTGACCACTGGCTTCAGATTTGCACTGGAGCTACGAATTAATGCCAAAACATTATTGTTCCAGGACAGCAGATTTTTTTTCTTGCCAAAGCACCTTGCAACTCCAACAAGATTGTTGTTGATGGCATTTTTTTCTTTCAATTTCCATGAATCCACCTTAGCCTGTTTCATAAGTTACATCTTGAAGAAGCATTAAGTCAGCACAATGGTAAAATAGCCACTGTTGTTATCTCTTGAAAATTGACTTATTATTTTTGTCATAGTAGTAGTTTTCGTAACTGTGCATGTCTGACCTCTTTGTGTGATTGACCAACATTTATTATCTCCTAACAATAAGAATACGTAATCATGAGAAGAGGTTAGGAGAATTTTTTTATTAATCAATCAGCAAAGGACAGATACTCTGATCGTTTATCAAATTTTCTTAACTAATTCCTTAAGAAAATATATTGATATCAGTCTGACAAGGGACGGGATGCCCATCGGAAAATAGACCCCTTAAAGAGAATGTATAAGGACGGTGATTTCGGCGCGATTTCTGTAACGGAGCAAGGCTGCGCCGTGTTGATCTCTAAGGTGACGAGTCACACATGGGATAGGTGTTCATACTTTAGTGTCGGCACGAAAAGTTATCAGGTAGAGTGTGAACATAGCCAGAGAAAACAAGCCAATCAGTGTAAACTCGTATTGTACCCTGAACAATAATTATAGGCAATATCAAGGTGTTACCATTATTTCAAGTAATTCCTTCAAGAGCTTTGATGGTTTTGTACATATTGGTTAATTGAAAAAAAAAAACAACAACAACAACCGTTACGTGGTTTATTACTGGCCAATAAACAGTCAACTTAACTTGAGTTGTTTTGTTTGACTTGTAGGCCCAGTGAAGATTATCTACGTATGGCATTGCTTGAATTTGAGGCATTCACGTGCTATTTCCAACCAAACCAAAAATTACTCAAAGATAGGTCACGACAGATAAACGTCAGTTGGTAAAATTATCCAAGAACAATCCGGGCATTTTATTGTTACAGTTTTCACAGTTAATCACGGCAATGTTACAAGCACTAGAAAAGTGTGCAAAATAATGTAATTCAAAATAGCATTGTATACTTAAGTCCTCTAACTGCCCTTAGAATTAGGGGACTACCTTATCCTTCTTTAGATTTGGTGAAACTACCATCAATTTAAAACAACAACAACAACAACAACAATAACAAAATAGCCCTGTCTTTTTAACAAGGACTTTAGTCCCAGCTCTATTTCCTATTTACATCATCATCCTGGTAGATGTACTCTATTTTAACTACTTTATTTGTTAAAATTAATGCCCCAAATTTCAAGGGGAATGTACGAGTGTAACAAAATTTTACTATCTACGAACTCTGAGCAATCATGGACAGTAATAATTTCCTTTTCATCACAAACATAAAAGTGGAGCAGCAGAATAAACCATCTGATTATTCTTAGAAAAATCAAGCCAAATGCTTGAAATTGCTCAAAATTTCTTTGGGTAACCAGTACCCCAAACTGAATTTTATTGAACAACATCCTTTAGGACATATCAAGGAAAGTGTTTAAAGCGGTTTTAGATGCCATCCACTATCTCTTTGTATAGAATAGGCCCTGATAAGTTTAAAATGTCAATGAAAGTGTTACAGCAGCTGCTCCATAATTTCAAGGACACTGTATATTTAACAAGGGCATGTTCGCCGATTGCAGCGACAAATACAAAAGACAGCAAGATATGTAAGTATGACAACGTGTTAGTACTCTCCTGTCTGAGTCTCAGTTCAGTTGTCTTAGGGAGTTCCTATCTGTATTACTAAACTAATTTAAGATGATGCTGACCACCCTCCCTCATAATCATACTGCCAGAACCCTGGCCACCCACGAACTGAAATGGATAAATTTATTGTTTGTTACTTACTGAATGGCATAAAAGAAAGGAAATTGAACAATGCATACATTGCTTTTCACATGACATTATTATATATTACTAAAGTGGATCATAAATTAAGGGGACCATATCCTGCATTAGCTATTCTCCTTGCTTTCCATTCCACCAAAAAGAAACCAAGTGTTCCACTAAATGAAGAAATTATCTGTTAAAAAAGGCAAAATAGGATCAGAATTCATTTGTGGAGAAGACACTGGTGTGCACAGACCCCATTTACATAAGGAAATCCACCCTTACCTTGGATTGAAGAGGAGAGGCATGGAGGCAAAGGGGGGGGGGGGGGGGATGAGAAACGTTAAAGCATCATTTCCTTGACAGCACTACAAGTCTAACAATGACAGGTTTTGTTGCTCTCTTTAAATTAACTACTCCATAAGGCCAAAACATGACTGGGTAACATACAGTGCCATGCCTGCACACGTCACAGCTACCTTAAACGGTACCTAAAAACTCTAATAAATTACTTCATATGAACTGCGCTTTTTAAGTCAAGAGAAATGTAGAATGGGGCTTGAAGGGTTTCCAATTCCAAAACTGATAGTTTGATTTTCTTTCCCTAAACTTTCCGAAAACCTTGGATCACCCTTCTTTAACGTTTCAATGCTCACCAGAATAAGAAGCTGCCACTTGAGATGAAGGTCTAGACTGTAGAAGAATCCAATCGCTGCTGTAAGGGACTGTAAAAAATACACAGAGTATTAATAGTAGTATAATATACACAACTTGTACTTCAAACCAGATGTCTGAGTTTGAAAAGTAGATACCATGCCACTGTATCATTTCCTTGTTCAACTTTTAAACAATTTTGCATTTACCAAAATAAATAAATAATGTAACATTGGTGGAGAACCCTCTGATTGCTGCACTAGCATCCAAACTAGGGTTTTGTAGCAACAGTCCTATGCTTTTATGATGTGGAATCTCAATGAAGGTGTGATATTTTGTGGACTTGATCTTTTTATTTTGTGGTACAGTCTCAAAGCATAAACATATTGCACCAGCCAATGATTTTGAGTTTTAGACCCTGATCAACTTGTAGAATATTTTAAAAGCCTGGTAATTCTGACCATGGAAAAATGTTTCTGAAAAACTTTGCAACATATTGGTGACATATAAGTTAACTAGTTTAACAAACCTGGACAAATTTAAACAAAGCAAATGCCGGTGCACTATCATCTTCATAGAGAGACCCTAAAATGGTAAAAATCTGACAAAAACGAGAACATAAGACACAAAAAACATTTTTCAAATCTGAAAAAATAATTATTATGATCTCAGAAATAAAATATGATGGTTTAACTTAGTTTTAAGTTGAACAGTACAATTAAAGTTGCATGTGTTGTGTTGAGCTTTAGCCTTGGCTAAAACTAATCTAATTTCCCACGGCGTTAGGTAACTTAAGAATATAACTATTCAGAGTACGGATAAAATTGAACTACAACATAATTATTACTCAAATATAACCCCTATAAATCTTCATCCATTTGCTCATAAAAATAATATTTTGACAAAACGCCTTTGAAGCTAGCTTTTAAAGCTGTTTCTTGTCTTTATCTGGTCAAAAAAAAAACCTTCCAAAAATACTGTTTTTTAGTTTTAAGATCTCCATTTTGCTGCCTCCTGTTCCTGATAATGAATATCTGCTTAAAAAGTTCGGTTATGCACAGAAAGCAAAATTGAGATGAATATTGGCACTTCCCCTAACCTTTTACCCTCCGCTTTCTCTTCTCTGTGCTTCTTTCACTTTTTTAGCCTCACTTTGTCTTTTGCTAGGCATTTCTGTTAACCCTTTTAGCCCTAAGAGTGATCAGCACCAAACTTCTCCTTTTAATATCAATGCTTTGTAAAACAGAGTGGTCATGAGAATTACGGACATTATCACACAAGATGAATTTGTTTGATATTTTAACAACTTCTCCCCACTACTTCTGTAGGAAATGAATAGGGGCAACAAATGAGAATTCAAATTTTGATCTTAGGGTTTAAAGGGTTAAGCTTCACTTCAGTAAGAGGGAAGGTGTTGGTAAAACCAAAGAAAGTGCAGGTGGGTAGTGCAACAAGAGTTTCATTAGAATTGTCGGGTTACTTTCAGTTTGTGGTATTTTGTGTTGCTTTTAGTCCACACTGAGTAGTCTATGACCGTTGAAACTGATGATAATCACAAGCAGTACAAGGGATATGAATCATGAGTGATTACGGCAGTTCCGGTTTGAATAAGTTAAAAGCTTTTTACTCTCACTAAATTTTAATACTTTGCTGCTCTCCTTTCCCAGGATCTCTCTCAGAAAATATGATGCTAATAGTTCACAACATTGTTCTATATTAGATATTGTGGTAGTTGTTTGTGATGGAATATCTTTTTCACAGGCTTTTATTCACGAAATAACAAGGTTTTTTTCAACTTTTAACGTGGACAACTTGGGGAAAATCCGTCGGCACCACTGGAAAGAGCGCCCTACAATATGTAAAAATTGCAAGGTTTGAAAGTGATTTGTTGAAAACTAACAAAGACAAAGCTCCTCAAAGTCGCAAAATTTTACAGACGTTTGTATGATGGGGGTACAAGCTTGCCCCACCCCACCATACAACCGCCGCCCGGTTAGCTCAGTTGGATAGGCGCTGGTCTGCCGAGCGGGAGGCCGCTGGTTCAAGTCCCGGCCGAACCAACACTCAGGGTCTTTAAATAACTGAGGAGAAAGTGCTGCCTTTGTAAAGACATCTGCAAACGGTTAGACTTTCTAGTCTTCTCGGATTAGGACGGTAAACCGTAGGCCCCGTCTCACAACCCTTGCATATATAAATTCTGCGCGACATTAAAGAACCCTCACACTGTTCGTAAAGAGTAGGGGACGGGGTCCCCGGTGTGGTGGTCTATCTCTCATGGGGGCAGGGACTGTTACGGGCCCACAGTAATTGGCGTCACGCTGTTGTGGTGACCCTGCCAATAATTGGCGAATCTAATAAAATAAAATAAAAACAAACGTCTGTAAATTTCCACAACTTTGCGGACCTATATCTTCGCTCGCTTAAGATACCACTTTCAAATTTGGTAATTTTACTAATTCTAAGGCGCTCTTTCCGCTGGTGTCGACGGATGTTCTCTAACTGGCCCATGTAACTAGTTGAAAAAACCGTGGAAGGGTCTGGTAAGTACTGCTTAATGGTCTATGAAGGGAACAGTCTCTGAAAATTAATTGTTATTATCATAATACCTGTGTATTAAAACTGCTATCACCAAGTCCTAACAGGAAACCACAAACAATTGCCACCGGTAAACTGCAATTATTTAAAATCAGAGTTGTTAGCAGAGAGAAAAAGGCTTACACTAACATTTTCAACAATTGCAGTGCAAATAATACAGCTGATATTTTAGTTGGGGAGCTGTTGGCATTTGCTTTGATCAAAACAAGGACGTAGAACTTTATATTGAACTAACTTCTCTTACTTAAACATGTATCACTGTTATCATTTTTTAATAAAAAAAAGAAAAAGACTGAAGCAACATAGAGTGCTTTCATTGTTACTAGCAAATCAGTGCCCTGTCCAGTGAGGTTTCTTGCCGGCATAGTTTTCAGCTCTTACAAAGTCGTTTGCATTGCTGTCACTGGCATGGTGTAGTTGGCTTGCCTCCCCCACTAATTCCTCGTCCCTTCTAGGAGAAGTAAATGAGCCTTCTCCGCGAATCCCAGTGATGTGAACGATTTTGCAATTGTGGAAACCAAGTTCAAAAGAAACCTCTGCTCGCAGGAAAGCAAATAAGAAGTTTCTCAATTCATACGTACAGCCTTCAAATACCGATAAATCCCATCCTCAAAATGCCATGAAAATAAACATGTTGATGCCAAAGTACTTTTCTTACCTGGGTTTAGAAAATACATTGTAATCATCTGCAGTTGTAACTGCTTGCACGGGAGATATGTCGGGAAGATTAAGAAAGATCAAGAGGAAGCAGATCCAGTGAACAAGCATCCCAAAAAGTACAATAGGCTCTCTACCAAACTTATTACTTCTCTTGCCAAATATGGCAAATATTAAACCTCCTGTTAAGAAAAAAATGGCAAGAAAAATCAATCATCCCTAGCTGTCATAATATTTCTAATAAATAAGCAGTTCTACCCAAAAACAACCACCATTTGACTCCGTTGGCAGGGCTCAAAGTTCATATTTGAGTTTTGGAACACTTGTACTACCAGGTGTAAATTTTTAGGCGCACTGCCGAAATTTTAGGCGCACAGCTGAAAATTTTAGGAGCACAGCTTATAAGTAAAAAGCTTAACAGTGCCACGTTTATTTGTCATCTCCAGTTTGTTACTTTTCTTCAGTCCTGTGATTGATAAAACACAGCCGATTTGCTACGCAGTAATACCGTTGTGATTTTTAATACTAATTTCTCTTTTTGACAGTATAGTTGTGACTAAAGAAAACTTACACTTGAAAAACAATTCAAAACTGACAACAATGAGTGTGTCGAACGAGAATGAAAATTAATCTTTAATGAATTTGTTAAATGCGCAATGACTTACATGTAACTGGAATACGACTTAAAAATACTTAAAAAAGGCTCTTAATCCGCACTGTTTTTATTTTGATTGACGTTAAAACTGAACGTTCGACATGATCGTCAATTGCGCAAAAAGTACGTATTTTGTTCGTAGCATATATACCTCTTATTAGCCGAGTTTTCGGTCCGTTCTGTAAATTACGGACCGAGTTTTTCTCCATCGATTTACGGCCCAAGCGAGAAGCGCGCGGGCCATAAATCGATGGAAAAAAACGAGGATCCGTAATTTAAAGTACGGACCGAAAAAAACGAGGCTAATAAGATGTTTATTATATGGCTTCTTCCTGTTTGAGGGAACGGAAACAAGTGCAGGATGCACGATTTGACAGTCATTTGACAGGTGCCAAAAAAGAAAGTTTTTATTGGCGCACGAAAACAATAGCACATAACAAAGGTTTTCCAAGTAAAAACAAATTCCCCATGTTAAAAAAGTTTATTCGGTCAAAACTAAGAGCACTGTAAGTTTTAGCTCTCTAATATAACGCTGGAGTATTTTGGAAACCGGACACTGTGTCTGTCTAGAAACCGTTTCCATCTTTCCTCCGTTTGTCCTTGAGAAAAAACACTGCAAAAGGCAAAGAAGCTTTTCAAGGTAAGTTTGTTGTCATTGTCGAAGGATTCGCTCGTTAATTGTTTTTGGGAAAACCTCTCTTTCTGCCAGTTAATTCTCGTCTTCAATTGTGATCTGCGTTAAAATTTTCAAACACTGACTAGAATTCTCTCCCTCGGTAAGGTTACGATTCAGTTTCTACAACAGCTTCGTTCTCATTAAAACAAAGCTAGGTTAAAATTTGGAAAGGCAAAGTCAACATCCCAGTCCTCAGGGTTTACATACATATTTCAAAGTTTACTCGGTGGAAACTAAGAGCACTGTAAGTATTCACTCGTTAATGTGACGTTGGAGTCTTTTGAAAACTGGACATTATTGCGTCTGGCTCGAACTCGCTTCTATCTTTCTTTCGTTGGTCTTTGAAAAAACACTGCAAATGGCAAAGAAGCTTGTCAAGATGATCGGGTGCAGGTATGTTTGTTATTATATTTGTTGAAGGAATTAGTCATTTTCTCTTAGGCAAAACATCTCGAATCTCTGCCAGTCGATTTTCGTCTTCTTAACTGTGTACTACGATAAAATTTTCTAACACTGACTAGAATCCTCTTCGATAAGATTGCGAGTTAGTTTCTTCATCGCCTTCGTTCACAAATAAACACAGTTTAAAATGTTGAGGGCCAAAGTCAACATCCAAGTCCTCAAGGTTGACAGGCGTCTTATAACTTTATTTAAACATTTTTTCCGAGGTAAAGAGATTTAGACCTCCGAAATGAGCATTTTCTTTAAAAATTTTGGTCCGTATAGCAAGTTACGGACCGCAAATTGACCAATCGCATGGCGAAAACAGACTCAGCCATATAATAAATTTGCATATGTCAGGGGTGTTATTACAAAACAGAAGAGTCTGGGATGGAGTAAAACATCGAAACGAAAAAGAACATTCGAGTTCGTAGAATCCATTGGGAGAAAAGACCAATTAAACATACACTGTCTTTCTAGTTCGAGTTCGTAAGTATAGTCGGAAGAAAGTCAGTCGCACTGTGCTTTAGGTTTTACGGAGCACAGGTGCGATTGCACATGAATTTTTAGGCGCACAACCAAAAATCCAGTCGCATATGCGACCAGTTAGTCGCTAACTTTGAGCCCTGATTGGTTATGCTGCATGATTACTGAAAAAATACAGTAGAATTTAGAATTTGGTCCTTCCGCAGTATTCTGTCTGTTGTCATGTGGACGGAAATTTAGAGACATGTAGCTTGTTACAGTTTAATAGGTATTTGTCTCTTATTTCTGGTTTCCTATTCAGGCTTCAAGTCTTCAAGACAGCAACTTACATCGTTGTTAACGTCCTGCTTTTCCAGCTCCGAGATGTATTATCTAGTTCACAGAGCTTTAAAGTAGGGGTGTTGTAGTGGGAAACAGATAATTATTATAATGGTGCTTTTTACATTTATTTTCAGTTTCAAAAAATTATCCTTTGAATTCTCAGGTGCCACCCTGAGCCTAGAAACTGAACGGAGTTTTGCATGTCCGAAGGTTATATTAGGATCATAAAAGGAAACCCAAATGTTCAATGTTTTCTCAATGAGGCAGGATGCAACACGGACGTTATCCGAAGTTGTGGAGGGGACGTTAAAGAGGGGAAAGTTTGTTGCAATGTAATGGTAGCAAGCAGAAAATGGAATCAATAAACTACATACTCCTTTCACTCACCAGTTATCTCACCACAACCAATAAGCATTCCTACAAGTCCGATCTGACGCTTGGAATTTGGAAAGAGAAGTGTGTTACCTAAATAAGATAACATAATACAAATGTCAATGACTGTGAATATCAAGCCTTCATGTTTTCTTCTAAACCACCACATGTACACACTTTGGGGTCTGACAGTCTTTATTACAAACATAAACGCGTAAACCTAGTACACCTATTGAAAAATACTTATTCTAACTTAAAATCAAAGTCCTAAAATAGAAACAGCCCAAACCCAAGTGAAGTAATATGAGTGTGAAGATTAGGTTGAGTGAGATAAAATGGATTTTCAAAGCATGTTAGCTGTTTTGAGTCTGATAGTAAGAGGCATGGTTAGATAGATGGGGATGGTATCCGAGCGCCAGTCGCCTAATAGTAGTATAGGAGGGATGTTTTAGGCCTCTTTTTTGGGGAGGATTCTCATTAAGGTGGGGAGGAATAAATTAACGCCGATGACGTCATAGGCTATTGTCCTCATCTCATGAATAAAATGTGGTGGATTTAATTAAGTATACTGGTTTGACCGGTTTGTCAGGTTCTATTTTTAGCCTGGTTGATATAACTGGTTTATTTTTGTTATATGACATAACCTATTGTCTTGATCTCATGAATAAAATGCGTAGGAATCTCATTAAGATAAGGTCGTGTGTTATTTTTAGTTGGTTTAGGATTTCTAGTTACTTTAATGTCGATAAACGTCTTCGTTTTCGATTGGTTAGTTAGAAAATAAGAAACGTTTTTATTGGTTAATTCATACTGTCTGAGGAGTAAAGTCAAACTTGTCTTTGACTTTAAATCACTGAGACGTAACGTAATTATGCACTTCCTATTTCCTGCTGCTGTGATTGTCCTTGTTCCGGTTCACTGATTTTTTGCGGGCAAATCGTGTATATTAAAGAGGGCAAAGGCAAACTAGCTCTTTTTTACACTGCAAGCAATGTTTTACTCACCCCTCCTCCTCCTCATTTTTATTGTTTTCCCTCCTCCTCCGCATTTTTTATTTTTTTCCCTCCACCACCACCACCACCGCATTTCTATTGTTTTCCCTCCACCACCACCACCACCGCATTTCTATTGTTTTCCCTCCACCACCACCACCACCACATTTTTATTGTTTTCCCTCCACCACCACCACCACCACCGCCACCACATTTCTATTGTTTTCCCTCCACCACCACCACCACCACCGCATTTCTGTTGTTTTCCCTCTACCACCACCACCACCACATTTTTATTGTTTTCCCTCCACCACCACCACATTTTTATTGTTTTCCCTCCACCACTACCACCACCACCACCGCCACCACATTTCTATTGTTTTCCCTCGACCATCACCGTCACCACATTTTTATTGTTTCCCTCCTTGAGTTTGGCCTTTTAAGCCTGATTTTGGCCTCTTTGGCCTTTTGAGGGTGGTGGTGGAGGGAAAAAAATAAAAATGCGGTGGTGGTGGTGGTGGAGGGAAAAAAATAAAAAATGAGGAGGAGGAGGGAAAACAATAAAAATGAGGAGGAGGAGGGGTAAGTAAAACATTGCTTGCAGTGTAAAAAAGAGCTAGTTTGCCTTTGCCCTCTTTAATATACACGATTTGCCCGCCAAAAATCAGTGAACCGGAACAAGGACAATCATAGCAGCATAGGAAGTGCATAATTACGTTACGTCTCAGTGATTTAAAGTCAAAGACAAGTTTGAATTTACTCCTCAGACAGTATGAATTAACCAATAAAAACGTTTCTTATTTTCTAACTAACTAATCGAAAACGAAGACGTTTATCGACATTAAAGTAACTAGAAATCCTAAACCAACTAAAAATAACACACGACCTTATCTTAATGATATTCCTACGCATTTTATTCATGAGATCAAGACAACAGGTTATTACGACATAGACGCTAATTTATTCCACCGCATTTTATTCATGAGTTCAAGACAATAGGTTATGTCATAAAACAAAAATAAACCAGTTATATCAACCAGGCTAAAAATAGAACCTGACAAACCGGTCAAACCAGTATACCTAATTAAGTTCACCGCATTTTATTCATGAGATGAGGACAATAGCCTATGACGTCATCGGCGTTAATTTATTCCTCCCCACCTTAATGAGAATCCTCCCCCAAAAAGAGGCCTAAAACATCCCTCCTATACTACTCCTAATGCTTTAATAAGTTCTATTGGAACGCCAGACTGATAAGCAAAAGACGCGCCCCCCTCGACGAAAAGAGTGACCCGCATATAACTTAGGATCGATACCAATAAGGGAAAGGTGGTCCCTTAGCTTACGTAGAAATAATGCATAGGTAAAAATCTGTGGGTCGGATGAAGGGTTTGGGACCCAGTTAAAGGCTTGGCTGTCTGAGGTAGAAGGGGTGAAGCTAAAGGTATGAATAATGGCGGTGGTCGGGCATAACCTGCTGCGGGGAATACACGGTAAGGGTATTTCCACCACCCGTTCCCGAAATTGAATAGTTTTGCTCCAGCGAATAGTGATGAGTGTACCCCAGGGAAAAACCCGAAAGGCGGCTTTGGTAAGCTGCTTGCTAGAATCAAACTTGCCCGAGGAAATAGGTAACAAGTGCGCCTTACGAAACATGCCAAAAAATGCGACTAAACAGATCGCCCAAAATGAAGCATCGAAGCTGAGGGTAAAATTTAACGTAGAATGGAGACGCAAAAGTATAGCCTAAGTAATAGGTAGTTTTGATTAGGCGGGGCACCTACTGCGCGCTTAATTCCAGTGAGCAAAGAGTTTAGAGGCCAGTTGTCGATCAAAGGGTTGGGGAAGCCAAACTCCTTATGTAAAATACCAATAATGTTCAGGTAGCCACGAAGAGATTGTGGTTTTAGCGAACGAGCCAAAAAGGCGGCATATTGAAGAAGATGTGGTGTTTACACAGGAACAGGTGTGTAGCCCATGTGATTGCAGAAGCGAAAGTAGGTGTTGCGGTGGGTTTTGTAGGTCGCTTTGGTAGACGTGGTGAAAAGCTGGGAACGATAGTACTGAACTTCCTCTGTGAGCTGTGCTGCTAGGGGAGGATCCCGTGGACCTGAAAGAAAAGGTAGTTAACGCTGTAAACAGACATGCGCAGCCAACGGGATTGAGTTAGCAGAAACGGTAGAAAATTTACTACAAAGAAAGGCGTAAAAGTTATGAAGGCCAGTAGTCTCATGCATGCGCGAGATAGAATCTGCGAGGGCGTTGTCAGTGCCTGCCAAATAAACTGCAGTGATGTGAAAATTGTAAAGAGCCGAAAGCCAAAATAGCGTGCGCAAGGCGTTCATGACAACAGGACTGGCGGTGATTCCTTAGTTGATTATCTGCACACCAGCTTGATTGTCGCCATGGATAACCACGTGTTGATGGGACCACAATGGACCCCAGCGTTGTGCGGCGAGTACAATTGCCAGGGTCTACTTGTGGTTTATGTGAAGGTTCTGCCATTCTGGGGAGTCCAGCGAGAAATGATGATAGAACCAATCACCTCTGAAATAGCCACCAGCGGCAACGGGACATGCATTAGTGGACACGTCGACTGTCGCTAACTGATCTAGAAACATCCTAGTGCCATTAAAGATGCGTAGAAAATTCACCCACCAGGCGATATGGCTGCGAAAAGAGTCTAATCTGAATTTCCCAGAAGAGCTCAACGCATTCATGGTATCAAGAATACGGCGCAGAAAAGTAGGGCCCCCATAAAAGACACGACATGCCCAATTTAATTTGCCGGCTAACCGTTGCAGCTGTTTTTTGCTCGCACGTTGTTTGTTTTGAAATTCGAGGACGAAGGTGTGTAACTCCGCCAGTTTATCCGCCGGTAAGGTCATAGTGCCAGCCATTGTGTCGAGTTCCACACCTAAAAAGGTTAAAAGCACTGAGTAGGCGGCACCAGTTTATGTTCACTGAGGTTAAACTCATCGCTAATGATCAGCTTGGGAGCTGGTGCCTTAAAGGTTAGTGGGGGGCCAAATGCAATAAGCAGAGAGGAGGTATCCATGGCAACTCTGGAAGCGGGAACCACCCCAAGAGCAGCCACTAACCGGCACCGTCACACTGAATAAATTCAGTGGAGATACTTACCTAAGAGAATACTTACCTGAGAAATTACTTACCAAACCACCAGGCAGGGAGGGAGGAGAGGGAGCAAGAATCCGCAATGATTCGCAAGAAGGCAAACATTGATCCGCTACTATCAGCAAGAATCCGCAATGATTCGCAAGAAGGCTAAAAATGATCCGCTACGATCAGCAAGCAAAGCTACAATGCAAAGCAACACTAGCAAAAGGGCACACAAGGAGCCCTGCAATTCCCCACGGGCCGCCCCGTAGGTCACATACTGAAGTGGGAGAAGACTGCTGCCCTACTCGCTCGAGTTTAACTTTGCCTAAATGATATTTAGCCACATTTAAACTCATCGCTAATGATGAGCTTGGGAGTTGGTGCCTTAAAGGTTAGTGGGGGGCCAAATGCAATAAGCAGAGAGGAGGTATCCATGGCAACCCTGGAAGCGGGAACCACCCAAAGAAACCCGTCTCCAGGTGCTTGGAGAACGGAGGGACCCGTCAACAGGGTGACTTGGTACCTCCGATCACCCAAGCAAATCCCCAAGCACCAAACAACTCCCACAGCTGCGCAAATTACGAAGGCACTAACCTACAATTTTGTAGCTGATCCGCAAGCTGAAATAGGCAAAAAGTCCTGAACCAGGACAGATGGCTGCCAAGCAAGCTACCCCGGGAAGCAGTGAGGATTGTGCAGTGACGGGATTCTGCATGGAACTGTGGAACGCGCTGAACCTAGTTTTTGAGACAATGCAGCTAGCGAGTCAGCTAGTGATGTCATTGTAAGCAGGCTGCACCGCTGCAATTTTGCTTCTGTAATAAATCTTTCTTTCTTTTGGTTGAGTATCCAAGGTTGCCTAGCAACAATGTGGTGACTACGCTCCAATAATCTAGCTGATCCGCCAGCTGAAATAGGCAAAAGGTCCTGAACCAGGACAGATGGCTGCCAAGAAAGCTAGCCCGGGAAGCAGTGAGGACTGTGCCGTGAAGGGATTCTGCATGGAACTGTGGAACGTGAAGCTAGTTTTTGCGAGAGTGCAGCTAACGAGTCAGCCAGTGTCCTAATACAAGGCTGATAAGCGTTGTTGGGCCAATGGCCCATTGATTCAGAATCCCACTGCGAGCAGCGACAGAGGCAGCTCCAATACGAAAGCTAGGGGAGAAGGAATTGCCCGGTATCTGAGCTGAAGTTATGATCTGCCTAAGTCAATCTGTAAGAATAGTGCAAGTGAGAGGCTGCCATTCGCAAACAAAAACAAGGGGCCAGACGAATACCCCCCTAGAAGCAGGGAATATCATCATAGCGTGCACTGCATAGAGAGGATGCTTGTCAAGGCCAATGTGAATGAAAAGAGCCTTTCCGGGACGGGTCTGTCTTGGAGCCCTTGATTCGTATGCGCAAGGACGATGCGGCCGATGAAGAATCCACTGCAAAGTCTGGGACACTCAAGTGGAGGGATGACGAGTAGCTAGATAGGTTAGGTACCATGAACTCAGACGCACGCAGGAAGCCTAAGTACCCCAGAAACGAGCTGCCCAGAACATCTGATGATCTGGAGGGCCGAGATCCAAAGACTGCGAGATAACTAGCATCAATTAATCTCATCCCTTATAAACAGCCGCATGGACGAAGGAGTACCCTGACAGCGCTTGATGCCATGAATGTCCCTTTGCAGGCGGAGACAATCTGCAAGCAGATGCGAGCACGCCTGATCCATGTGGAGAGCTCTAAAGCCTGATACATTAACCTTAATCAACAAATGCTGGAGAGTCCTGGCCAGAAACACAACAATTAGACAAGGCGTCCATTCGTCCATTAAGCATGGAGACCTTGATGGCTGCAAGTTGCCAAGCAGTCAGCAGAAGGAAATGAATTTCGCTTGGGCTGACGAATAGGAGTGCCGAATCGAGGGAGCCAGGCCACAAGTACGAAAGGAGTAGCACTGCTGTTCTAATTTCAGGGAAGTCAAGTCGGTAAGCAGGACGAGGACTCCGCATCGAAGCTGGACAACGCTGAGTATTTGGAGCCAGCTGCCTGGATTCCTGCCAACGACAATGAGAGCGAGCATCAGCACTCTGATTCATAACGCCTTGCACATGTTGGGAGAAGCTATGACGTACCACTGCGAGCAGCAAAATGCGAAGCAACCGCATTAAGCAGGGAACTTTAGAAGTCCTAGCATTCGAGATGTGGACGACAGCATCGTGGTCAGAACGAAAGAGTACATGCTTTCAGCCCCAGTGGTGGCACCAAAAAACAGGAACAGCTCCTTATAAGCGATAGATTGCTGCTACTGAGCAGGAACCCGGGACCCAGAAGCCCTTTAGGAACATTTAATAGCCCAGTGATCCAGCTGCATCCAAAGGAACTGCCACATCAGCTTTAGGGAGCAAGCCTGGAAGGAGCCAAAAACTAACCCCATTCCACTGTGACAAGAACTGATGCTACCAAAGCAAGTCCAGATGACACTCTCTGTTGAGGCTAATCAGGTGATCCTTCTTGTGGAAGCAGCACAAAAGGTCGGTCATGCAATGTAGGAAGGCTCTTCCTGGCCACACCACATTGGCAGCATAATGTAGATGGCCAAAGAGGGACTCCAGTTTGCGTCTGTTGCACCACCTATGCGGAAGCCACGAGCTTACCAGGCCCTGCAAGGCCGATAGTTTGTCTGCTGGCAAGCGGGCAGCTTGATTGATAGAATCAAATTCAATTCCCAATACTACAAGCACCGTTGCAGGGCCCTCACAGTTCTCAAATGGAGAGCTAGGCCTGGCCATTTGCAAACTGCTACCGCGGTACTCATGTTGTGCAGACAGTGAGGGGAGGGGGAGACAGCGGTCACGAAGTCATTCAGAGCAAAGCAAGATACAAAGCGCCCTCGCGAAAGAGAATTGAAAATTTAGTCATGTGATGTCGCCCGGAACACTCGAGGATCGTAAGCAGAGTCATTTGGCTTTGGTCATAACTCTTTCTTTCTATTGGTTTGGTATCCGCATTTGCCTAGCAACAGTCATGACAGCGTCCCAATTGAGCTCAGCAGCGTGATGTCATTGTCAGCAGGCTGCACCACTGCAATTTTGCCTCTGTCATAAATCTTTCGTTCTTTTGGTTTGGTATCCAAGATTGCCTAGCAACGATGTGGCAACTACGTTCCAACTGACTGATTTTTTTGCCTGTTTTGGCCGTCAAGAAATGATTTTGGCTAGAAACATTGACTGCAGAAGTACTTTCCAGAAAACATTGAAGCAATTTGGGCCAGTAGCTTCAAAATAAGAGCGAAAATCGAGATACAAGAGCATTTTTCAGTGCATCTCACTTCGCAGACGAGTTTGTGTATGTCATGCGATATGGTTCTCCAGAGTGTTTTGTTCAGTTTGGCTTTTTACCGTTTAAACCTCGTCTTTTTTTTTTAAAATCTAGTTTGGAATTCAATTCACACCGTGGCCAACTCAAGTGTATTGGTGTCCTGGTTTCCTCGCCGATAGATCAGAGTTTCTGCTCTGTACTGCGGCAAAGGAACAATAACTTGCAAGCGTTTTGTACTGATGTGGTGGTTGCAGTTTTTTTTTTTTTTTGTTTTCATATGGCCGCCGACATAATACTAAATATGCTTCCTAATACACTTTTAAATAACACCATACAAATTGTAAAACAGCAGAAAAATAAGAGAAAGAACAAAGCAAGGACCTTCACGATGATGTTAGCAGTGGGTCGCCCAACCAGTTCCTAGCCTTGCCCGACAGGGCTTAACTTGAAGGGAAGCTACTAAAACATCGAGTTTCGCGAGGGTAATTGCGAGATACGCATTTATTATCTAAATAATGATGCAATGCAATTGAGTTAAAAAGCAAGGGGTAGAACGCTTGGACATGAAAAGCTTACCAGTCTCAAAGTTGTTGCGGCTGCAGGCTTGCTGGAGGCCCGATCGTACGCTAACCACACGCGGCCGGTGAACTGGCCATAGGTCTGCAAGATCAACAGCTAATAAAGTAAGAGATCCTTCCAGCGGTGGGGAAAAATGACGTCAGCACGAGACAATACACTAAAAAGGCCTCCAGCCAACCGCCAATATCGTCCATACGCCGTTTTGGCTTTTTAGACGCTCTGGGCGAAGGAGCAACGGGCGATACCGGCGGCGAAAAAAGTTGACACAAAGAAGGGACAACAAAGGTTGGCCTACCTTGCAATTGGTTAACCGATCCGGTGCTGGTAGCAGAAATTGGTGGGAAACCAAGACTAGACGCAGCCAGATGATTCGCAAGTAGGCAAACATTGATCCGCTACGATCAGCAAGAGTCCGCAATGATTCGCAAGTAGGCAAAAATTATTGATCCGCTACGATCAGTAAGCAACGGCGAAGACGGCAAGAATCCACAATGATTCGCAAGTAGGCAAACATTGATCCGCTACGATCAGCAAGAATCCGCAATGATTCGCAAGAAGGCAAACATTGATCCGCTACTATCAGCAAGAATCCGCAATGATTCGCAAGAAGGCTAAAAATGATCCGCTACGATCAGCAAGCAAAGCTACAATGCAAAGCAACACTAGCAAAAGGGCACACAAGGAGCCCTGCAATTCCCCACGGGCCGCCCCGTAGGTCACATACTGAAGTGGGAGAAGACTGCTGCCCAACTCGCTCGAGTTTAACTTTGCCTAAATGATATTTAGCCACATGTAAAACCAAGGTCGATGAACAGTTGAAAAAGCGTGTCGTATGCACGCTGGCATTCTTCCCGTGTGGCGCCAATCACTAAGAAATCGTCAAGGTAAACGATGATGTTAGGGAACCCTCGTCTGGCCATCATACGGCGGACCGATTGCGTTATTCGATGAAAGATTTCCGGTGAGCTTTTGGCTCCGAAAGGCAGGCGAGTATCGTAAAAATAAGTATAGCTATGATCACCAAGAAATTGCCACTTGCACCCGGTTGCTTTATAATTGTTGGGGTGAATGGGAACAGAGCGGTATGCATGCCGGAGGTCAATTTTTGCCATATAATAGTTTGGCCGCAGTAATGTAGCAGCGTCGTCAAGCGTTTGAAATTTAAACGAATTAGTAGTGATGTAGTCGTTTACAGCCTGTCCGTGCGGACGAGAGCAATCATGGATGAGGCGAATTTCAGGGGAATTGGGTTTAGGAATAGCTCCTAAAGCACTTACGATGCGCGGTTTAGTAGGCGAGACTACATAATTGTCTAATGCTATTTCTTGACGAATAGTTTGTTCCACCATGGGTCTGTTGACAGGATTAGTCGCAGATTTATAATTATCCATGTCAACATCAGAAAAGCGAGTGCCTGGTTCAACCAGTTTAAAGCCATTGCATATGCCGTCGCTGAGGAAAGTGTTATCCTCATCATACTTTAATTCTAACGGCCAAAGATTGCTGTTAAGGGGACTATTACTTAATTGACGTAGGGGTAGTCATTGCCCTTTAATAGTGAGAGAACCCGGGGTGAGACATGGCACAAGCCTTCCCTGCAATCTTACGATTACAGACATGGGCAAAATTGCAATTTGGGAGTGTACAACCCCTGGGCCCATTAAAATTGCGGCAGATAACCCTACCATCTGGCGTAAAGCTGGCAAAGGCGTTGCGCTGGTTGGTATTAGAAGCAGATGGTTTAGTAGTGGCTGTGGGTGGGTTAGGTTTATAAATGGGCTGAAGTAAAACCGTATGCAAATGTGTGGAGTCAAAACTCCATGAAAACTTATAGATAGCCTGCAATTTCCTAAACTCATTATCGTACATAAGAATGGACTTCCAATCGTACCTAGCTATCAGTTCCATTATTTTGACCGTGTAGGCTAGATAATCCTGAATAGCCGATTGAGTAGATAAATTGCCCTCTGAGAGCAAGGTATAAAAAATACGAGTGTTCGCAACCACCCACTGTGGGATAGAAATGGACTCTAATTTTGGCTTTTTTGGCCCATAAGTCACCACAATTTTAGCACTTCCTTGGTTGCCCAAGGTCTCTTCCTCTTCTTGGGGGACAATGTTATGTAAAAAGTCTATAATTAGCAATGGTTTCTTACCCTTCGCTGTCTTCATGGGTTTGAGGAACATTTCCGTACTCGACGGCTGGTGAGATGACTGCACGCGGCCCCCTTCACACGCTCCAGCACGCTGCCAAATCGAGTCCGTGGGTCGGAATTGGGGCTAATCTTCCCAACCAGCCAAAAATTGGTCAAGAGGGGTTCTGCCCTCAGCATCACTGAAATCCACCTTCGGGAGATCCTTGATTGTCAAGCGGGGGGTGTTGTCGTCATCAGCAGCATCTCCTGAGCCAGATTTTCGGAGCCTCTCGATGAGCTTTCGCTTATCCGTTATCCGTTTCCGCAATTTTGGCTCTTCCTCCTGACGCCGCAATTCTTCTTCTTCCAGTTCCAAGGACTGTAATTCAGCTGCCAAGGCGGAGAAAACTGTTTCGCTCGTAGGTGAAGTTTCCATTTCCTTTTTAGGCGAGGATTTCTCGAACCCCTCGCTAAACTTTGAGGGAATACCCCAATGGTGATCTTCATTAGGAATTTTACACCCTGGACATTTAACGACTCTGCGATCTGCCTTGAGGTCTGAAGCAGTGGCCATGATCAAAAGAAAATTACTTAAAAAGCTAAAAGAAGCTTGCTAGATAGAAGTGCTTGCCTGCTTGCAAAGACTAAAATGCGCATAGCCCTAGTTGTTCCAGCTCTAAGAATTGCTACACTCTAGACTTGTCGCATAATGATTGGTTACTAAAAATCTTGTGACTACTGCTGGGTTGTAGTAATTTTACTAAACTGGTGTACTTTACCTATGACCAAAAAGACCCGCCAGGCCCCCCGTGCGAACGTCGGACGGTGGTCTAGATTTATATTAATACAAGTATCAATATCCACATTAAAAAACTCATAATGCAGCTATAATCCACTGATGATCGTTTTCTGATGCATTTTGCATCTTTTTGTTGTGTTCTAAATCATGGCACAGTGAGGTCTGTTTTTACATGTAATTTAAAAGTGGCATTGAGTCAAAAAATCTGACGTTTATATGTGTTACTTTGAATTGCACACAGGTGAAAAAAAAAATGGAATTCTGATAAAGATATCAGTCTTTCTGGTTATACTTGATGAGCGATCAGCTGGGTCAACTCGATTATTTCTGATGGTTGATTATAAAATCTCAGCCAATTCCCAACATTATGCTGCAGTGTTCTTTACACAAAGAATTTTATTTGGGTAGCCCCATGGCCCCTTCTGCTGAAAAAATAGGGGCAAAAAGAGAAAAAAAAAGGGGGAACAAATAGGTGGTGGTTTCCCACGAAAACCATGTCACAGCCCTATACTCCAAAATAATGGTCTGCGGTTACTACTCAATGTTGAAAAATGTTTCATGATTGAAAAAAGCAGTAACAAGCCACTACACCACATTATGCATGACCATCAAAGGTCAATGTTGCTTATTAAAAACAATATAATTTTTATGTGTATGAACTGCTTTTAGTTATCCCAAAATGTTTTGTGTAAAAAGCTGGAGTGTTTCCTTGCTTGTCTGTCAAAAAAACTTCCAAGCCTTATATAGCTATCAGGCACCATCATTTGGGGATGCATCCACTTGGCTTTACTGCCCTGTTTATACTTTTAAGCAGAAACCCAACAAGACTGCGGCCTGGTAAGAACAACACTGCTAAAATCGCCATGTACTATTTTATTTCCAGCTTTCTTGCGATGAGATAAAAGTGCAATAAAAAAGTTACAACATCTGACAGTAAAGTGAGCAAAACCCCTCACTAGTAGAATGCAAACGTTTATAACTTACCTACACATGTACCATACACACCACTGAAAAAGGTTAGTTCAAAACCTACAGTACAAAAAATTCAATTACAGATTACAGGTTGTATTTAGCCCATCATACCACATGGAAAGACAAGTGTTTGAGTTAAGGAGAATTTCAAATAAGGTTCACCAGTGGCACAACTGGCCAACACCCTAACTTAGAACAGCAGAAGAAAATAATGCTTACCCACACGTATCATTCACCCATAATAATATTAGTTATAAGTTAATATTAGTTATATTAGTGATTTAGTTAGTGTTAGGCTAAAGTCCTCTTACATCTTAGATCAAATAAAAGTCTTTTACTGGAGCTGCCTAAAGAGAAAATGCCTTCTATGCTCAGTGCCAGATCCTTTCATGCTGCTGCTGCGGCACCATGTCTGTGGAATAGTTTGCCGAACCAAATTGTTAGATATTCAGTCATTAAATATTTTTTAAACGCAGACTCACCTTTTTCAGGCAGGTTAGACTAATTTTATTTTTCATTAAATAAGTAGTTAATTAATTTTTTATTCAGTTGTATTTTACATTTTACTTTGTATATTTTTAACATTTTAGAAAAGATTTTTAACTAAGTGAATTATTGTAAAGTGCTATAACATATTTTCATGTAAATAGCACTATAAAATAATTATTATAATTACTATTATCATTATTATTATCATTATCATAATATTACTATTATTATTCTATGCTCTATCAACGTGCATAAAAAATAACATTCAAGAACTCATGGCCAATAAAGACCAAAGGCCATCAACAAAGCAATGTGTATCCTTAAATAATACATCTAACAACTGCTGATCATGAAGGATTTTTACATAACATCCTTCAACCCAAACAAATTGCACAGCTTCCACAAGACTGAGACTGCCTGTGCAGCCGCTGAACAATGATGATAATGCATGGCCAACATCTGAATGCTTGACTCAGATCACTGAGATTATTAAAATAATTGAATGTACACACCTGTATATGCAAAACACAAGCTAAGCAACAACATGTCCTTTGTGAAAAATAACTTGACTGCAATTTCTATAGAAAAAAAATCAAACAAGTTAAGTAAAAATTATTTGAAACTGCCAATTTTTATGATTCCTTTGCCTACAGTACTAGAGTATAAATTATTATGTGCCAATTTCTGTGTCCCTTGAGAAATGAATCACTTACTTAATGATTCTAAGGCAGTTCTTCTTGTGGAGTTAACACTGTTTGACCTTCTGATGTGAATAAAATAAAACAAACAAGTAAATAACAGTAACATAATATAGCTGCATTTACCGTAAATGCCAACATGCAGTTGCACGGTAATACATGTATCAAAGACTACAAATTTATGTTTTCAGTCTACCGGTAAATAGGTTGTTATTTGTCTGGTGGCAGTTTATTGCTCACTCAATAAAAAGCAACATTGGCATTTGTTGGACATTTATCGTTACTGTGAGTTCCCTGCATGGGAGACAGTGTCCACGCCAGGGATGGAGTTTAACATTTTGTCTTTGAATTTCACATATCTTCAGCCTGTGCTTTTTTAACCCTTTAAGCCCCGATATCCACATATAATTTCTCCATACTGACCTTCATACATTTCCTTAAAAAAATAGTTGAGAGAGTTTGATAACAGGTCAAAGCATTTTTTCTTTGGTGATCATTTTATTAACTCTCATAATCATTTCTCTTAGCAACATATGGATATTGTTAGGAGAAAATTGATGTTGGTCAGTATCGGGACTTAAAGGGTTTAAGCAAAATATGTGACATATAAATAACACATATTAGTATATACACACTTAGTGATCTTGGTGATTTAAGCAATCTGATTGGTTCGTTATCTCGGACTATTCAACAATTTTCACCTCCTAGCGAGTGGATAATGTGTGAGCTCAGTGTTTTTCCCATTTTTTAGAGAACGATCTTTTAAAAGTCGACAGAATCCTAGGGCTGACTTTTTTTAAGGCAAGAAAAGACTTGGAAGGATTCAATACGGCGTTTTTCAATTTACTGTAGCAGGAGTTTTGTGCTCGATGGATTGTTTACAACTCCCGTGTATTCGCGTAGAAGAAGCCGTTGCGTGAACTCAGCGTTTTCTAAGAAGAAAATTTTGGCTCAAAAATCGAAGTTTATTTATGACAATTTTAAAAGGAAATGTTTGCAGAAATTCTACGTTTCAAGTAAACAGGAAAAAGAATGATACAGAAAGACGATGTCTTACCTCAAGCAACTGAGCCGCCATTTTTGTCAGCACTTCATAAGAAGAACGACACAACAAACCCTTTTGGCTATAAACTTGGCGTCAACAGAAAACAACACAGCTCTACTTTTCTTCTCTGGTAAGGAAACAGTTCAAACTTTTAGCGGTTCCATTTAAGCCATTATGCTGTTGTTTGCGAAATGATAAACTTGCGAATTGCCATGTTTGAAATTTCTGCAAAGATCTATTTTTAAACTTACGCGTGATTTGATCTGTCAATCAAATCGTACTTTTGAATGGTTTCCTCTCTGATTTTGTTGAGATCACTTCATGTGTATATACTAAAACAATTACTCTTTTCAATCTCGGTGAATAGTGGCTTTGGGAATATTTACCTCGCCGCTTTTGCGTCTCGGTAAATATTTTGCCACTATTCACCTCGATTTCAAAGAATAATTGTTAAATATACACATACATGTATAAGTGTTTATCAAGATACTATAATTGCCCTTTTGGCATTTAGCTAATACCAGCTACTTAAAAGTAGCCATACTTTACACTTTATGGTAGAGAAGATTCTAGAGATCAAAGGGCAACATATTGTACAAAAAAGGCTATTGGAGGCTTGGGTAAGCTTTACTAGGAACTTGTCTAAGACAGAATCTGAAGTCATTTATGGTGTTAAAATGGTAAAAAGTGTCTTGCACTTAAAACAAACAGATATGTACAGTTATTTTTCTTGTCATACGCTAGTGTCAAGTTTAAATCAGTCCCCCAAAGAATGGCTGCCTGACCTGCATCGGGTCAACCAACACTGTAATAAGAGCTGGCATGTACAGAAGTTCTTTGGCTGAACAATTCGTAATACAATAATTGTGCACCTGATATTTTGACTGATCAGGTCCATGTCTTGTTCATCCCTATAGGCAGGAAAACAAAATTATCTGTGCAAAACGTGCAGTCTATGATAAATAACAGGTAAATCCTGTAGTCACCACAAGAGGAACATTAATTTCCAATTACGTATGTATTTACCTGATATTTTGACTCAGTTCCCTATCTTGTTCATCCCTGCTTACTGGTATCTGTGAAAACAAGTTAAAAGTAAGCTCGTAATCTTAGTCTACATGTTAACCCAGCAAAGCTCACTTGCTAAGTTCTGTGGGTATACTCACAAAGGACTATTCAATTTTTTTCTTTTACTTCTGTTCCTCCTTTATTTTGTGGAGCTTGTACAAATGCTATGCCTTTAACTGCAGCAGGATTAGCTCAGTCGGTAGAGCACTTGACTACAGAGCAGGAGGTCATGGGTTTGATTCCCGGGACCAGACCAATACTCAGGGTCTTAAAATGACTGAGAAATGAAGGTACTGCCTTTGCCCTGCAAATGCCTAGACCTTCACGTGGCTTGGATGACCAAGTAAAATGGCGGCCCCATCTCCAGTAGGAGATGTAAAAATAGTGTCCCCAATAATTAGTCCTCTCATGCTAAATACATTAACCCTCAAATAAAGAGCACTTTTTTCATTCTTTTTTCCCCCAAAGCAAATGTTTCCACAAAAATGCCAAAAACCCTGGAAAAAATTAGATATGGGCAGGTGCATTGTACATGCATAGTGAAACAAGTCTAAATTTGAATTTTCCAGCCATATAATACAATTTCTTGTTGGCATGGTGTAATCTCTGGTCTTGGATGATTAAATCAAACAGGTCACTACAGCTGACATGTTACACTCACCATATCTCTTGGTTTGCGCAGGAGGAATAAAAGGCATATTCCTAGGCCACAAACAGTGGTGAATACCGTATATACTGTTCTTCTTACACTGTCACCTTGTAAAAAATGACAAAATGGTCAACTTTCTTTACCTTAATAGATAAACATGTAGGTTAATGTTCACAACAGTGCAAGTGTCATACTAATACTTAATTGCCATGGCCAACTGGCTGATTTGCTTGTTTTTTTGTCCGCTATTTTTTTCCCATTGCATTCTGTTATGTTTCCAGTGTTTATAGTCATTGTTGCTGTCATAGTTCAGCACTGAAATTGATTAACTTAATCTTTTAAGTCTACTGACACCAGTTTTGTCACTTGTTGCTGTTGCCCATTGAAAGACCTTGTTACATTAAGCAATTATTATTGAACGAGGCTGAGTAGGATGTGAAGAATTATGCAGATCGAAGAGGATGTTATTCACCAAGGCTGAAGGCCCAGGTGGATAACTTCCTCTGAGATCAGCATAATTCTTCAAATCATACGAAAGCCAAATTCAACAATTGTTTATTATTCATACAAAATATTTTTAAGTTCTTAATAAGCTTTCCCGCTGGTAGACTTTCTTCTAAACTTTGGCCTTCGGCACAGTTTCAAAATACAAACACAGGTATTTTCTTGCAGATACTCCTCAAAAAGTGGATAGCATCTACTGAGCAATATGTTTTGCATATTCTTGCGTATTTTGTTTTTGGATAGCCGTGTGAACAACATTTTCTTTAGCTCACTCATGAATAAACAGATAAGCTGCTGCGCCTGGAAACGAAGTTGATCGCTGGTCTATTGCCCAAGCAACCTCCTTTCAAAGTCAATATACCACTGACCAACCTCGTTTCCAAGTCAATATTCCATTGAATCAATATTATATTACTCGCACCTTCCAAACTTGGTCAATGCCAGTTGGTTATGAAGAATTAGCCAGAGGCTTTGTGCCAATGAGAAACAGTAAAATATTTTGAATGATTAATGATAATTATAATATTTAGTACTCCACCATTACTTACTTATTGTTGTTGCTTCACCCTTAAACTGAAAGTAGACATACATATTTCCAAAGAGCAAGCTACAACAAAAACATAAAGCTTTGTTAAAAGTCTAAATTAATCATAACTATGGTATATATGTTACAATTTACATTTGATTTCAGGTTAATTTTGATTTTACCTACAATTAGATTGATTCATAACTTCCTTTGTTTAGTCCTCATTTCCAAGTCGGCCCAGCTACTGTAAGAAACTTCACACATACCTGCACTGTAGCAGTGCCCAAAATATTCCACTGTTTCTGGAAATTGTGTCAGGAGTTGAATTTATAGTCAAAAAATTTCCTTGACCAGTCGCTATTACTGAAAATAAAATAATAACAAAATAATGTTTCATAAATTCCACTTGTGACTTGATTGTGAACCAGAAAAAATCTCACACTACATTAATTTTTTATTCTGCAGGGCTGTGTTCTAGCAGGAGCACGGTGGCCCCTGGCGGCCAACTTATGCTCTCGGGCCAGTGGAAAATCTTCCTTTTTTCATATAAGTCATACATTGGGCATCCTAGATTTTACAGGTTCACTGCACTGGCCTCTCTTCAATTTTACTCAGAGCACAGCCTTGAATCTACCTAGTTTATAACTCAATTGACCTACAGCTTGCTCCATATCCAATAATAATGGACCCAAGATACAAACTCCAGGCCCTTGGTTCAATGAGGCTTGCAATAAACAAACTGTATAAGATAAAAATACAATAATATTACATTAACATGAGTGATTGTTTAAAAATCACAACTTCATGGATAATTATTAAATACTAATTATAATTGCACTGCAACTGTGAAAAAATAAATAATGTCCAAAGCTTGAAGAAGCTTCCTACTATTTTACCATATTTACATGTATTTTCGGCTGTTTACTTATTTTGTTTATTCACTAACTTTTTCAGAGCTCTTTTATGCATTATTATTTCATTTGCTCTGAGAAATTTTGCCCAGAAATTAACTTTCTAAGATTTCTTTCCACTGGCCCATAACCATTAAAACTGCTAATGTCAGATACAATGCAAGGTACAATGATCCACATAGGTGGTTATGAGCAGTTCAGCAGTGAAACAGTTAAATACATCAATTTAACAAGATTTGTTTTAAACTATACAATAGATATTTGCCAAACAACATATTTTATATAATACAATAGTTTAAAAATTGTTTCCTTAATTATTAATATTAATAGTTAATATTTATTTAACAGTTATCCCAAAGGTAACACTATAATGGAATAGGTGCCTAGTGAAAAAGCCCCTTATGACTTGTAAATATGGTAACTCTAAGACTCTTAAACTTTCAATAATTGTTTTCCTGAATGAACCAAAGGAAGAATGTAACATTTTGATCACAAGACTCTTCATAGGGCTTTTTATCCACTCACCCTATCAATAATTATTACAGAATTCAGAAGTTAAATTAAAAATGTCTTACGCATAACAGATGCCACCAACTATCATGGATACTCTTGGTCCAAATAAACCAACAAAAGATGGTGCAAGCCAGTTAGCAACAGTGAACACTGAATAGATGATACCCAAGCTACAACAGCACACAACAAAGATATTTGTTAGTGATTTTGGATGTAATTTATTAAGACAGAATCCACCAGGAAACTGAGTAATTTTAATTTTCAGTGGACAAAAACCTTGTACATACCAGAATAATTTAAAGAATATTGCATTCTTTTTTACATTTTTCTAACACTAAAGATGTAATTAGTTCTCTGTAATAACACCAAAGAAAATTTCTCATGGTAGTCCGAGAAAATAAATGTCAAAGTTCACAAGAATTGTGAAAACACAGTTAAGGTGGCCCATTCCTGTTTATATGCGCATTGGTTATGGTTTTGATTTGCGTTTTTCAGAATGAAAGATTCAACCGATTTCTACGATTTTTTGATTCTTAATAAATAATGATGAAACTTTAAGAAAATGTTATTTATTTTCTTATAGGTATAAAAACTTTTGAGACGACGGCAGATATTCAAAACCTCATTTTTACGAAAAATGAAAATAACTTCGAAATCCCACGACAGATTTTTCCCCAACTTCAGCAAATAAGCCTCAGAGCTCTCTAGTTTTATGTCTGCAAGTTTGAAGGCAATCGTGACTGTAGAAATCGCTCCACAAAATGTTGGTCAAATTTAATGCTAAAATGATGGGCTAACAAATTTGTGAACATAAACTCACAAATAGTGGAAGAGAGTTGACAAACTACCTCTTAACTGAAACGTTGTTCTTACCCAAAGCATTGTTGGACATGACGGGCTTAGGCTACAAAAAAAATTCTGACCAGGAGGTCTTCTAATCTCGTAAATTACTTGTCACCGCCTGCCGGAAACAATCAATGAAGCCCTTTTTTTCTCTCAGTATCTTGTTTCATTTGTTAGATTTACTGAGGTTGTCGCGACTGTCGCGCGTGAATATTTCGCTAAAGTTTCTGTCGCTTTACTGTATAACGCTGGTTGCATTTGCGAAGCTATGAGCAAAATGGCTAGATTTCTAATTACTCCTGGCAAGTGTTAAATCTACTTTAATTTAACGGGAAGATGCCGGCAAAACGAATCCGTTTTAACCTACATCAAGTTCGACCACTACACTGCTAAACGAGAGTGGCAAATTATTTCTGTAGGAAATCCTTACTTGGTTATCGACGTTGGTAAGTTTAGCTTTGTTTAACCGAGCAATTGATGGTAAGTTGTGATTTTTAATATTTCGGTTTTTTGTCGATGAAAAATACAGAGAAAAAATATCGAGCGGAAATTATTTTTTTCACACGTGTTCTCTGATGATGTATTTCACATAATTTTTGATAATGTATTACAAAAAGATTCTGTCCAGATTTCTCGATGTTTTATCAGTTTCACTCTATCACACGCCACCCAACAAACGATCACTAGCCTCTAGCAATTTGGCCCCGGCTTTCCGATTTTGCTTTTGCATTTTGATCACCGTCTCATGAAAGTGCTTTTAATTATTTGTGGCGGGAAATATGTACCGCGCGCGTTTGTTTGGCGCCCAGATCATTGACATCAGTGGAAGAGACTCCAGACAGGTAAGAAAACTTAATAATTATATCAGTAGCATTTGATGTTTAAAATTATAATTCTGGATTATTCTATTCTACTTCAACACTCGAGAGAGTCAGCTCTTTTCTTAAAAAAAATTTCGCAGACAAGTAGCCTCGCTGGGTCATGCAGGGTCCCCTTGTTTCCTGAGCTTTTGTTATCTGCGTTGCATAGTATTAACTTGTAGTATCCTGGGTAGTGTATACCTGAAATCTACAGTTAACTCGTAAAAATTCTCTAATCAATGCTGTAGTATCCTGGGTAGCGTATACCTGAAATCTACAGTTAACTTGCAAAAATGCTCTAATCATTCTAGTAGTATCCTGGGTAGTATATACCTGAAATCTACAGTTAACTCGTAAAAATGCTCTAATCATTCCTGTAGTTTCCTGGGTAGCGTATACCTGAAATCTACAGTTAACTTGCAAAAATGCTCTAATCAATGCTGTAGTATCCTGGGTAGCGTATACCTGAAATCTACAGTTAACTTGCAAAAATGCTCTAATCATTCCTGTAGTATCCTGGGTAGCGTATACCTGAAATCTACAGTTAACTTGCAAAAATGCTCTAATCAATGCTGTAGTATCCCGGGTAGTGGATGCCTGAAATCTACAGTTAACTCGTTAAAATGCTCTAATCAATACTGTAGTATCCTGGGTAGTGTATACCTGAAATCTACGGTTAACTTGCAAAAATGCTCTAATCATTCCTGTAGTATCCTGGGTAGCGTATACCTGAAATCTACAGTTAACTTGCAAAAATTCAATTGAATTTGAAAACAACATTGAATGTGCAGCCAGCTAATTTGCATAAAATTTTTTCGTGCTTCAAAGCTCGTCATGAAAATGAGTAATTGGACAACTACGGCGAACACAGTTAGCGCTTTAATACAACCAACTTTCTGCTACATGCTCGTTGAAATTAAATATATTCTATTTATCCAACTTACTCTGCATTTGTCTGTTCATTTTCGACAAAAATATTAAGAAAACAAAACACAGCATCTGCAGAAACCGCTTGGCAGTTTTTAGCTTCAAAGGTTCTCACTCTGAGGCGAAATAAGCCCGCTAGTTCGAGAACACCTCACCATCCAATTTTCAACTGCAATGAAAACCCTCTCGCACGATAATATATTCAAGACCTCTGACTTTCCTATCTTAAAAGTCTACAAATTTCAGGTATAAGATGTAATTTTGTGATCTGAGAGTAAACTTAATTAACATCTCCTTACATTATATTTAATAGGATTTAGTCTCATCTTGTGATCCACAAAAAAATTGTGAATGTCAGATGCGGCCGAATTAGGCAGACTTTCTGGGTAGTATTTCTATGGCAAACGTGTCATCCACAAACTTGAGCCTCAGGTGCCAATCAGCTAAAAGATTGTTTGTCGTTATTGCCATTACTTGACGTCTGAATTCTTCTATCAAGACCTGTAATTTTATCTATGAATGTATTTGTTTCGCAAAGTTCAAGAAATAATTTATACATCCCAAGTGAACGGATGTCTCAAAAGGTCATATAAAACACAATTATTAGTGAAGTCATTAAGATGTCATCCTGGATGGAGCACAGTTAGTTTGTTCTATACCATTACTGAACTACAAGACTGCGCTCTAAGAAAAAATTGAAGGTAGCCCAGTGCTCTGAACCTGTAAAATCCAGGGCTGTGTTCTAGCAGTCAGCCCAGTGGTCCCTGGCCCCTAACTTTTGCTCTTGGGTGACCAGAAAATCTTAGTCTTTTTCATACAAATCATTTTCTAGGCACCCTAGATTTCACAGTTTCAGAACACTGGGCTCCCTTTAATTTCCCTTAGAACACAGCCTTGGATTTGTATGAAAAAAAATAAGATTTTCTAGTCACCCAAGAGCAAAAGTCAGGTACCAGGGGCCACAGGGCTCGGACAGTGCACAGCCCTGAACTACAGATGAAACTTGCATGTAACACATGCTATATAGTAATGTACTGGTAATAATATCAAACCTACCTTACATATCCATTTATCCTTTCTGAAAAGTAATATATCATAAACTTATTGTAAACATGTAGTTTTTACAAATTATCTATCTCTACAACTATACTGTCCCTAAATGCTTGAATTAGCACCCAGCTTCAAATAAATGCCCCACTTCAAATTAGCGCCCCTCCTAGGGCTCAAAATTTGGAATAAGCACCCCCTACCTTCTCGCAGAAAAAACGAGGTCCTGTACTCGGTATGATATACGAGACATATACGGTACTTTAAATGAGTATGACATTCATAACAGTCAGAACATTAACCGTAGGCTTTCCTTTTTAAACAAAACATTTCACGATGCCAAACCCATTGCTAGAACTGTTCTATAATTTGAAGAGGTACAATACATTTCTGATGGGCAACTCGAAAACATCTTGGGAATGTTTCAAGTTTCACAAAAAGTAATTTTCTATAACGTTTTTTGAATTTTTATATGTTACAGTTTGGGTTAACTAGAAAATATAAAGATAGTGTCATTTTGAGGCCAAAAATTGATAAACAAAATTATTGTGAATTAGCACCCCCTCTTGCCACAGAACATTAAATAAGGGCCCCAGGCACTAATCTGAGCTTTATTTTACGGTACTAACAGTAACAATAAAATAGTCTGTAGATTGTGAGCCATTTTGTAAAAGTTAAATATTATGGCTGAAATAGCTAACACTGGCAGACTACCAAGTTGAGTCTGTACTGCCCTTTAGTGGTGACATATTCAGCCATTACCACTAAAGACCTCCCTTCACTCTTTGTACAATTCAGGTGGGACTTAAAAAAACTCGCACTGCTTTATAAATAAAGGTAGACGATGTTGACCTTGACTGTGTAATTCACTTTTCATGGGAGAAAGGGACCGTTATTGGCACTGTTGTAGTTGCCCTGCCAACAGATGGTACAGGTGAATTAAATAAAATACAATATATAAATTACTAGACTTGTTTCTTACTTTCCGGGTCAGTACTGTTCCTGTATTTCTGCAGGACTGTGGGCTGATGAATAATTACATACAAAATGATAAACAATAAAATTAATCTTGTAGACCACTCAGTGTTAGTGAGGCTCACGCTGTAGTACATCTGTGTAGATAAGGACCCTTGCTTACACTAAGACAAACATAAGAAAACTGAAATGGTAAAATGAAGGACAACATGGTTTTACATGTATACTTGTTACACCTTAAGCATTACAGAAACACTAGCTGAACTTAGATCTGATTCCTCAGAGAGTGGTAGTTGTATGAACTGGCTGTCCCACCAGAAAAGGTACCAAGCCCACAGACTTACTATGATACAGTGGAACCTTGATTTAACCGAGGACTAAGGGACTGACAAAATTTGTTCGTTATAACGAGGTTCTTTTTCACATATTTTACTATTATTGGGGTAAAGAAAATTGCTTATTACATTGAGGCCTTCGTTATTTAGAGGTTCGTTAAATCGAGGTTCCACTGTATAAGATCATTATGGTCTAGTTTAAATATTCCCCAATTTAGACACAAGAGGGAAACTGGGATGAGATAACATTCATAAAGACCTCCGGGACTGTTACTAGGGAAAGGGAAAAAATTGGCCAATAGCAGAGCGGGGTGCCCCCAATAATAATAATACCAGAAACAAAAAAAATTGCTGGATGCATTTCAGCTCCAGCTCTCTTCTTGTTTCTAAAGTGGCGAATGGGTAAAAACCTCACCCTGTAGCGCATGTTAATGTCCCACCATGACACTTAAACATCAAGGTAATTTGAGATTCCCTGTCACCCCAGCTGCAGTGTAAAGAGTGCTAATGCATGCACGTATATGTATCTTAAGTTCACAACCTCGACCAGATCCTCGAAACTTGATTCACACTTCTTGAAACCTAAGTCTCCCTTTTGACCATTCACAATTTTGTTTTTTTGTTCACCAAAATTTAGCCTGAGAATCATAAGCTTTAGGCACCCCTCCAGGCTCCTTGTTTGAAATGTTGGTCACCTGAGGGTAAATTGTAGGTGCCTCTGGTGACTGGGCACCCATTAGGCAGCAGCCTTGAACCCACTTACAATTGTAAAGTAGTATAGTTACTTATAATTGTAAAATAATATGTACAAAAATAGATAGTAAAATCCTTTAATCCTGATAACATAAATTGACACAATTTCTCCCATTTAAGGTTTAATCCTAAATTATTTCTTTAGACCAATGGAAAAATTCATCTTCAAAAATAAGGGGTGGTCCACGGGGGTGGTCCATGGACTAGGTCCACAGGGGTGGTCCATGGACTGGGGTTTTGTATGCGTCCGTCCCTGACAGACGAACAGTAGTCGAATTGCATTAAAGAGTATTAAAGAAGTAGATTTGGGAAGAACCTTGTGCACTCAACGCAGAAAACCTAATAGTGGAGCCCCACGCGTGCGCGAACATAGCACCATTGCTAAGTAAATCTACCCATCCAAGAAAATTTGGTAATCACGTGACCGTACACCGACTGAGTACCCATCCATCCACACCACAGGCATACCAATGTAAAATAACTCAGTCAGCAGGTATGGCAACCCAAATGCAAATCAAGGTTATTTTGGAGGGAAATCCCATAGCCACCAGCATCTTGTAAAGCAGAGACAACTAAGAGTCAATAAAGACGAAAATGGAAAGCAAAAATTGTTTCTGTATGCGTCTTGTCTTAAGCATTTAGCGTAAATCAATAACAATTATTGTCATGTCCACAAATTTGGAATAATATATATTATTATAGAGCCAGAGAAAGACAGAGAAAAACAGAAAGTAGGCGGCAGGCCAGCAAAGCTCAATGAGATAAAAGGGGACAGAGATCTAGAGCAAGAGATAAAAAACAGAGGAGACATTTCTTTGTTGGAAGAACAACATGAAAATTTTGTAGCGGCGGTGACAAAATGAGAAATACCATCCTCAGAGACCCAGGGGCAGATAGTAGGGGTGAGGCAAAGTCTAATCGGGCAGAAAAATATGGCACAAAGAAAAGTAAAGAACGGCGAGAAGAGCCCCTGGGGACAATGTCTTACCAGACCAGTTCCAAACGGTCGCCGTCGTTCTGACTTCTGATTGGTGCCAGAAAACTTTTGTGTTTTCCTGCCCAATCAGAAGGCAGAATGACGGCGACTGTTTGGAACTGGTCTGGTAAGACATTGTCCCCAGGGGCTCTTCTCGCTGTTCTTTACTTTTCTTGTGCCATATTTTTCTGCCCGATTAGGCTTTCCCTCGCCCCCACTATCTACCCCTGGGTCTCCGAGGATGGAGAAATACTAGTGACCACCAATGCAAGGTGAAAATGAGCTACAGCGAAAGTAGTGAATGAGAACACATACAACAGTTCCTCCATAAAATGTGTAACTAAGAAGTTTCTGGAAGTTTCACCCTGTAGTCGTGCAAAACAACGCAGAGAAATGTACAAAAAAAGTGTGCTGCACGTGCAAAGTTGCTTTTTTGCTAATTAGACATATTGTTGTTTTTCACCGTTCTCCAGCATTGCCTTCGCCGCTTAGCATTACACGATTTTATATTTTGTTTGAACAAACCATAAATATTATCGAGAGCTTCCCTTTTAGTCCTGGCTAAATCTATATATTATCGACGAGATGGGATCACGCCTTTCAGGCTAGCTATTAGCCTGCTGTCACTGACTGAGTATTCACTAATAACCTATATTTTTATAACTTTTCAATATTTTTATAACATATTGAAAGAGACCAAAGATAAGGACGACTCTTTTTTACTTAGAGAGAGGAAGAGCAACACGGAAAGCAGTTGCAGAAACGAAATCTTATGATTTCTAGTAGAACAATGTGATATCGAAAGACCTTGTCACGGTCGATTTTTCGATTTTTGTCTTGGAATTCTCTTAAAAGGGGGATATAGGGAAGATTATTACAGGAGAAAATACAATACAAAAGCTGGAAAGTGAAGTACTTTGATAAAATAAACCAACGAATTCCACAGGTCGCAAAATAAATCGGGAAATAATCATTTCCGCAGTTAACACCCTACTTAGGTTAGGAACTTTTGAAATGAAACAAATGCACCCACCTCGATCATGCTGGTCGTCTGAAAGGCCGTAAGAATGAACATGAAGGCAAAACTCATCACAAGAACGTTCCACATTCCCACATTGACCGCCATTTTGACTGAAATGCAAACCAAAGTTGTCTCACCCTACCCTAGCAAAACACTAAAAGTGTACCCTTCAGACAGCCCCTAGTCCTCACTGAAAACGGAATGAGTACAATTTTCATTATAAAAGAAAGAGTTAAAAAACGATAAATGAAGAGAGAATTTAATACATTTAAACACAATTACGATCTGAAGAGGAGGGTAGGAATATTTCTTACGGGGTACGCAGGGGAGCTTTTGGGACCCACATATGTTTTGTCACATGACAAATATTTTCATCATTCACAGCAGGCTTGGAAGCGCGCAATGCACCATCCTCGGAGACCCAGGGGCAGTTAGTCGGGTCGATAAAATGTCCGTGGTGAAAGTTTACTGTAAGATCGAGACGAGCCTCTGGGCACTTACTGGGCGCGATCCATTCAACCAAAATTTCCGGAAATTTCGGTCCAAAACTCAATGGATCGGTTCGGTCCAACCGGAAAAGTTTCGAAAAAACAGGTCCACCTTTTGAGGTGGTCCTCTTTTCCCGGTCGGACCGGTCTGTATTTTGGTTGAATCAGGGCGGATAAAGGTTGGGCGGTGAAACGAGCGCTCCGCTCTTCATTTAATGTGTGATGTGGAGTAGGACTGGCACGAGCGCTCTTTCCGCGCTTCCGGTGCGCTTGAAGGCCGGCGAAATTTTCCTTTTTGCAAACCGGAAATCCTATTTTCTTTCTGTAATTTCAGGCTACAATGTTAAATAGATAAATTCGTTTCATAACAATATCAATAAACAGTTTCATATGTTTGTGTCTGTACATCTATAGGTCAAACTTGTTGGTCGTATAATGCCAAAATTTGAGTTTAATTTGAAAGTGTTGAATACCTCCTCCTTCCACTAAATATCACCAAATCGTCTTTCACCGTTTCGTTTGCAAAAGCTTAACACTTCTTAACCTCAATTTTTACATATGTTAAAGGGGGATAAATTTTTTATAACATAACAAAAAATTAGATTGATATATATTGATATAGTGGCGTTGTACTTCTTCAAACTTTGCTTCTCGTTTGCAACGCGACATGGCGATTCGCGCCATGCGTTGCAAATCCGGCAACCGCATGTAAACAAAATTTATTGAGGTTAGTTGTAAGGTTTTTTCTCCGTTTTTCTCTCTAAAACAAAACAAGGTAAACAGTAAAAACTGAGGGGAAACTAATTTTGAAGTTTCGAAGAAACAGAAAGACGTATGAGATGTTTTTTCAAAATTAAAAAGAAGGATGATGGTGATTGAAATTAGCATAATTTCACCTTGCACGAGCTGCGCGCATTTATAAAATCTACGTCATCTAGTTATGAAACACGATCTGCTGTCTTTTAATTTTGCCATGGATGACATGGATGAGATTTTCCTTCGTGCTTTAGACAGTACTTAGTTGTTTTTGTTTTGGAATAACATCGACAATGGCGAGTAGCAGAACGAAAATATAATTCAGTGGTAGAGTCATGGAAGTAATAAAAGAAACCCTTTGAAAGAAATGTTTGTCTACTCCAACTAAACCTCCCGCACAAAATAGCAACATTTGCCTCTCGGAGACAGCGTACCAGCACAAAGGAACGAGGAAGAAGTGCAAGAAAACAAATTATCAAGGCGCCATAATTCAGTGACAGCGGCAGTGTCTTATGTACAAACCACATCGCAAGCCCCGACCGAAGTCGAAAACAAGCAACATTTCTAAACATAGTGCCAGTCCACTGCATCACACCTTTTTGCTCGGACGCGCTCGTTTCACCGCCCTACCTTTATCCGCCCTGGTTGAATGGATCGCGCCCACTCTTACCGAACCAGTTCCAGAAGCGTTTGAATTGCCTGCTTCTGATTGGCCAGAAAAAATTTTTTCTGGCCAATCAGCGAAGAGAAGCTGCCTGGTGACTCTCCTGTTTCCTTACACGACGTAGTTTTCCTCATCCATCGCCACAGTTGCGTAGAGAGTTCAACGGGGAAGGTTTCTCGAGGAAAGTTTCAGAAAAAAATGTTAACAACCCGCAAAATTGCAACCTTTAGCACGGCTACAAGAAACAAACACTCTCCGATGAATCTTTAGTGCGGATCTTTCCAAGGTATCGTAAATTTTTATTGCTGATACGATACGCGATGCATGACTTTCACTTTCCACACCTTAATTTGCACAGATTGTCTAGTAAACAACGCCAAGATTACATTTTAGACGTCCATGTTCGTTGCACGACTTCTGAAACTTTCTACAGCGTGAAAATTTCCGTTGCACGGGCCACGCAGCTACGTCGATTGAATGTGGGAATTGCTGGCTTGCTGCAGTGCCTTCTTCTTGCTCCAAACTCCTTTCGAAACTTTTGAGCTTCTGTGATAGAGAAAAGATAAGAAACAGTTGTCTATATAGCCAGGGGCACCCAACGACAATTTTCGGAAAATATCTGTTCGGAAGACGATTTGAGGTCTAGAATTTTCGGAACATTTGTTGTAAAATTTCTTGCTTGCCTGCATCTCCTAGGATTTTCGAACATCTAAAAAATGGTGTAATTGCCCATTTTTTAACGGATTTTTACCCTTAAGAGGTCACCTAGAATTTTCGGGAGCCTTTTTTCTGCTGAAATTTCCGAAAAGGTAAGTTTTGATCCCTATAATTTTCGGATCACTAGACTTTCAGATAAGAAATCCAAACAGATGAAAAATTTTTAGGGGATAAAAATATGCCTATAATATATCTACCGTTTAAATACTAAAATACGTTTAACAATGCTATGTTTAAGTGGTTTTGAGCTATATTCTCGTTGGGTGCCCCTGCATAGCTACGGCTACGGCTGTTTTGGGTTCTTTTAACTATTAACCTGAGATCAGGCTCTACTTTCGTTTCGCTTTTAAAATTACATTCCGGCGGGCAAGGCGAAACGAATTTTAGCGGTAGCCGTTAGAGAGAATGTATGAGAACCGCTAAAACTGGGCCTGATCTCAGGTTATTCTACTAGTGTCGTGTTGATGTCTCACGTAGTACGATCAGCTTTGCAGAATTCAATGTGTCTACCCAAAGATAAGAAACCACAGGAAACCACTGTACGGTAAAAAGACCTGCAGATAAATTAGAACTTGCCAGTCAAAGAAAAGCGCAAGGAAACACTTTTTTGCAAAGGTCAAGTCCGCACTCAACCCGAATCCTCCAAAACAGACCTTACCCGACAGAAATGAGAAGAGTCAGAGCGACGAATTAGCAAGGGCTTAATGCCTTGTAGATATACCAAATCCTCCTTTTTATACTTTTAGAAGAAGGCTGAACGCGTTTTAACGTGTTTTCTCCTCCCTGCAGGCACACTAACGAACGAAAAAGAAACGAGAAAAAGAAAGAGTGAGGAAAGGAGGAGAAGAAAAATGGCGATGGCTACTTTGAAGATGTTGGACACAAAAGGTCCATTTGGCGGTAATGTTTTCAGTCTTGTCGGTGAAAATTCAGTCACCTTGTCGGTAGTCGGTTAAAATTTTCGATCTTTCTCTGTTGTCGGTAAATCTCAGTTAATAATTAAAAATGCATGTTAATTATTAATGTTTGTTATAAAAATTTACCTAGGTTTAAGACTTTGAACCTCATATAACGTGTAAAACTTGTAACTTGAGAGATTTGTCAGAAGTTTTTTAAATTCGAAAAAAGAAAAGGCTCTTGTGTGTTTTTCTTTGTCGACCGGTGGTTGAAATATTACAGCGGGAGGTTTCGTGGGCTCGAGTACCGGAAATTGTTCTGCAAAATGATCCGGCACTCTTCCGGCCAAAAAGTAAGAAGATGACAGGAAATTCTATAATTACCTTTAATGTGGTTACTTCGCAAGCCAGAGAAAATACAAAATGCTCTTCCGATCTTTTCTTTCTTTTCTTTCGCAACCAGACAAAGAAGACAACCAGACAAAGAAGAATTGCTGTACGGCAATACTGGAAGAAAAAGACGTCTGACCTTAAAGAAAACCCAAGAACGTTCTTTGAAACTTTTAAACCGTTTCTTGGATCTAAGAAAGGGGTCTTGGGAACTGATATTAACTTAAAAGTTGACGGCAAGATCATTAGCAACAAAGAGACTGTTGCTGAAATATTAGCAGGTCACTTTGCTACGATAGCAAGCGATATTGGAGATGTTAACTTAAGAAACTCCTCGGAGAATGACTTAAATAATCATCCAAGTGTCTTGCAAATACAAATGGCGAGTAGTTCAGAACCAATGATCGAGTCCA
>OZ037997.1:34529758-34584758 GCA_964035705.1 Porites rus | reverse complement strand
TCTTTTAAGGCTTCGATTGCCTGGCTTGTTTGCATTGGCGTCGGTCGCAAGCACTTTGGGAATGTAATTAAAAATCGGTCTAAAAGACCGTGTCCTTGATCTAATAGGGCGACTAGACGGGCGGCAAATGGAATCTGTGTTGCCCCTAAGATGCAGAAAGGCGTGTTTGCTGCTATTTCCCGCGTTTTTTCAGTGGCATACCGGTAGGAGGCCTCTTCTCCAGAGAACAGTTGACATAGCGCTTGTACATCGCCAGTGGCATTTTCTTCGTCAGACTTTAGCAATTTGAACAGGACGTCGTAAATCTCGGCTGACAAAAGGAACCCTCTGTTGTTGTCTGCGACTGTTTTTATCAGTCCCGACAAGGTACATTTCTGGATTACAGGGCTTGCAGAATCTGCTTCTGCCGTTACACTGGCCATGGGTGATATAGCGCATTCCTTGATTGCTTGTGATTTTCCAGTTGTTGGAGGGCCAACGAAGATTGAATAGATGTTGAGTGGCATTTCTTGTGTTGCAGTTTTCAGTGTAGTTGCAGTTCCAGCCATGAACGCAGTGGTAGTAATCAGAGTGGAAGAAACATAGCCAGGATTTGTGCTAATAGAGTGCGACTTGTTGAGAATAAAGCTCCAGACTTCGGCAGGGAAAAGCGTTTCAAATGGATCAGGAAGTGCGATTAGGCGTTTTTGAAGTTGGGCCCAAGTACTGTTTGGTTGTTTTCGAAGCTTCGTAAGGCGCGGGGTAGACATTCTGGAACGATGCGTTTGTCTCAAATGATGCGCTCTACATTGAGTTTAGCGATTCTGCAGCCAAAACCAGGGCACTTGTTTTGGGTCATGGTTTAAAGAACGAGATATATTCATGTGTAGCGCGCTTGTTTCGGGTCATGGATTAAAGAACGAGATATATTGATGTGTAGCGTGCTTGTTTAGCGCGCTTGTTTCGGGTCATGGATTAAAGAGCCACTAAGCTGCGTAGCTGTGTAGCTCCGTAGCCACGTAGCCACGTAGCCACTTAGCATCCTAGCGGTGTAGCTCCGTAGCCACGGATTCTAGATGTGTTTTGGAGTGGCAGGGTATTCTGCACTTAAGCCTAAAGGTCGCTAGTTAAATTTTGAGGGTTCTGTTAGTTTCAGAAAATGGTGAAAATTTGCTTATAAAAATGGCGTCCGAAGGGGTCGAATAAAGTGATGCTCGTATCTCTAATACAAGAGCAGTGAAGAACCTATGTTTGGTATATTTGTCCATTACTCCACTAGACCTATCTATGATGTTAGTATGAACTTATTCTGTTGACCCCCTTCCGTTGACATTTTTAACATTTTGCCCGGTTTTCTCTGACAACCACTCTTAAATACCTTAAGATATTTCAATGAAATTTTGAATAATTCCATTTCTTTAGAGGTCCAGATATGGAAGTTTCTTACATTCATTTGGTACTCTTGACGGTGTGAATATTAATAGTGTTCAATGCCTAGTTAAGTGGCAAATGATCTCAAATGGTCTTTAGTTACGCGGCAATGATTCACCAACAAATGAACATCTTTAATTTTTTATCCATTTAAGGATATTTGATAATTGAATAAACTGAAGGAAAAAAATTAATGTTGAAAAAATTTCTAGTAGAATTCCTGCATGTAGCATATTATTGCTCAGGCCATGCCCATGAAAGATTTTTTTTTTAACTGCCCTCTCAATTGTACTCATGGGTAATTTGTTTGGGGAAAAATAATGAAAAGACAAGGTCATACTTATTACCAATGAGCTGAAGGATCATGGAAAATGAATTTTGCAAGGCTAGTGGCTCTAGATATTGTAATTTAGTTTTTGCAGTAATGGTCTTCTATGTTGTGCACTTTCAATGCACGCTGGAGCCTGGCATCCTCCAAAATACGTGCATATAGCTTATGACAACAGCTATGTGTTGAAAGA
Source organism: Porites rus (assembly GCA_964035705.1). Taxonomy (NCBI): domain Eukaryota; kingdom Metazoa; phylum Cnidaria; class Anthozoa; order Scleractinia; family Poritidae; genus Porites; species Porites rus. Next base: position 34,582,827 of record OZ037997.1, on the reverse strand, counting down.
ATTTTTGCTCTTTCTCCCCTAATTAACTAGAGCAGAGGCAGGGAGCATTTTTTGTTATGTGACATACAGACCATATTTTTAGCACTAAGTTACTTCTCAATATCTTTTTTCATGCAATTTTGCATGCACAGGGTAGATTACCTATCCCTTTTTAGGATAAGTTAGGCTTTGATTAAGAGATTTCATTGTCCAAGCTAAAAACTACTTGTCTCCTGGGTCAGCAGACAGTTTGAAGTTGGCGTTGGCCACCACTTCATAAATTAGCTACTCACACAGGCAACATTGTTGTCTTGCATTCCATTTTTGTGTTTGTAGGGGATCCAATCAGGGATTTAGTATCCGTCAGGAGGGACATGGAAGCAAGACATGTTAATGTGGTATGTATAATGAGTGAAGTGGTTAAGAGGCTACACTGAAGAGTCAGGGGTACAATGACAGGGAGAAATATGCAAGATACTGAGACCTTGTTTAAAATCTAATATATACAACAAACTACCCTGCAAGCAGACTAAGTTTCTCTCTTGCATGGCTTTTAGCATTTAGGAAGTCATTTGCATGGCTTTCCTGTCGTGTAGTTGGTTTGTTAACACAACTGACAAGCCAGGCTGTGACTTCATTAGCACTTAAACCCATGCAAAAGAGAAACCTCTGCTCGCAGGGTAGCAGGAACAAGTTCTTGGAAACTGTGAGAAGGAAAGAGACAACCTATCCACAACTTGGCTCTTCACCCAATGCCTTCGATAGATCACTTCAAAAGTATCTCAAACACAATATTTTTGACAGTGCACATATCGGTGGCGGTGGTGGTGGTGGAGGGAAAACAATTGAAATGTGGTGGCGGTGGTGGGGGTGGTGGAGGGAAAACAATTGAAATGAGGAGGTGGAGGAGAGAAAACAATAGAAATGAGGAGGAGGAGGGAAAACAATAAAAATGAGGAAGAGGTGGTGGAGGAGGAGGAGGTGGAGGGAAAGCAATAGAAATAAGGAGGAGGAGGAGGGAAAACAATGAAAATGAGGAGGAGGAGGTGGAGGGAAAATAATAAAATTGTGGAGGAGGGAATAAAAAAATTGAGGGCGAATATTAAAATTGTCGAGGAGGGAAATCAAGAATAAGGAGCGAAAATATTAAAATTGTGGAGGAGGGAATAAACAAAATTGAGGAGGGAAACATGGTAAAAAAGATAGCTTGCTTTCTTTGACTATTTTAATAGATTTCTTTCAAATCGCTGTGTATTTGACTCTTTTTGTTATAAACGGTATCTCGTGTCTGATTTTATTCCTAGCAATCATTAGTCGCGTGTTTAATCATTGATCCTTGTTAAGTTATTTGTTTGATAATAATACGTCAAGATGCTCCCTTGAGGTTTTTCCTGTAGAGCTAATTTGTATTTAACTTTGGGCTTGTGAACTTGCATAATTAACTGATTAACCGTGCGTGAAAGGCTGAGACTTAAATAGTTTTTCATTTCCTCGAGATAGATAGGAGAAAACGGTTTTTTAATAGTCAGACAAAATTGAAATAGGGAGTTTTCAGCTCCAGTTTGTGTATATGTGTGTGTGTTTTGTTTATATATCCAAGTTTTAGAGCTAAATAAGAAGACATAAACTAAATTGAAATAAAGTCTTTTCAACTCCACTTTGTGTATGTGTTTTGTTTATATACCTGAGTTTTAGCGCTAAATAAGATATAGAAAGCCGTTTCTTGCGTTGCTAGGTGATCACTTCTCTTATTCCTTTTAACAGACAGTCTGAAAACCGAGCTCAAGTTACTTACCGGGCAAGTCTAGGCAAGTCTATTGTTTCTATTGAAGTAGAGTGACGTTCATTAGTAAACCTATACCGAATTAGTATGCGGGAAGGCACTGACTAGGCACTTAATTAATACGGAGGAACACATTTTTTTCTCTAGGATAAAACAATAGGTGACGTCATTGACTAGACCTAGCTAGACCTTGCTAGACACCAACGGGGCTTATCTTTCAACAAAGTATACTACTAGTATGATCCTAATGTGGTAGTGTTTAAGTTAGTCTTGGGCTGATTTCCGGCCGAAAGACTATTTAAATAGTACAGCGCTGTCCCCTGCTTACCTGCTGAACAACGACCTGTTATCAGGACCATTCAAATCTACAGCTATTCTCTGCGGTTTAAACTGTACCTTTTCGCATCCTTCTCCCTCGTACTAAACAAAGACAAAAATTAGTACGGTTTTAAAACAAGCTACACTGCAGAGCTGATCAAAATACTTTTTAAAAATTTCCGCTTTTTAAGCTTCAAAACGTCATAAAAATTCAAATAGGCTACTTCTGAGTTCCCAAAACCCTCATTTTCAAAATGAGGCCAAGTGCACAACCTTTCTTGTGAAAATGAGTTTTATTTGCACGAGAATGAAAAATCATTTCAATATGAAAGGCTGACACTTCGTTTTCATACAGAGGCCGGGGGAAACTCGGAAATGGCCTAAATACAAGCTAGAGGAGGGCCTTTTATTCGGGGAGGGGGATGATTTTTTTTTTGTTTGCTGGTAGATGGTTCTACAAATGGGGGGCTTATAATCGGTGTTTACTTATTCATTTATTCTCTCTCACCGAGTCCACCCTTAGTCATTTAATCATAATATCACAATCCAAAATAAGATTACAAAATTGCCTTGACAAGTTGTCTTCCAAATGTACTTCTTGGACGATGGAAATCAATCTCAAGAAAACTAAGATTATGGTCTTTCAGAAACGTGCTAAGAAAAATGCTGAACTTCGCTAGGGGTGTGTATGCCAAACCAGATTTTAAAACCTGGGACAGCTCAAAAATCGAAGGCAGACCTCCAATTTTGCAAACATTACGTAGAGGTAAACAACAAGGCTTCTAATGTTGCTTGTAGAGCTGAACTTGGTCGCTTACCTTTAAATATCACTATCATTAAAAAATCCTCGACCACATTTTATATATTCAGTCTGAAGGTGAAGAATCCTTCGTTAAGCAAACTTTTTTTAATGTCATTTGTTTTATAATGCAATGGTGAGAGTAGCTTTCACTCGCAATTGATGGAGATGTCAGAATATTTTAACCTACCTGACTTCAACACTGATTTGTTAGGCTGTACCGCTATAGTAAAAAACTTCGTTGGTTTAATAAAACAAGAATATATAACATATTAGCAAAACATCCTTCACCACTCTCAAGAACTAGAATTTTTTAAATCTTTAAAAAGCGGTCAAACCACTTCTAATTACCTAGACTTAACTAGAGGAACAGCTGAGAGAAAGAAATTGATAATGATAAAACTTCATGATCACTAAGTCCACCTTTAGTCCCTTAGGCGCTCCCCCTCACCAGGTCCACCCTTAGTCCCCTCGTCATATTCCGGTCATTTCTTCGCAAAGTAATCGCGAGTTCTTTTTGATACAAATTTATTTCTTTTGCCAGTTGTGCACGTGCATTTGAAACTTGAAAACAGTGCCAGGGAATAATAGGGACCCTCACTTGTAGACACAAAATCTGGGGGAAAAATTGGTTATATTTGAGTCCCTATTTATAAGCCTTCCCTGTTTTCAACGTTTTTGAAACTTACAGGGTATATTTATTGACAATTGATCTCGGGATTGTCAAGCGTATAAACAAAATTTATCTAGCGTTTTTTCGAATAATGCGAAAATTGTAGGCAGGGACCAAATTACGTGCAGAAACTGTAACAAAAGCAGCTGAATCTAGGTTAATAAAATTCTTCAAAGTCGCGATCGTCCAGAACAATTCCCCTCTTTTTTTGTGCGCAGTTTTCAATGGGCTCAAAGCACTATGCGATGAAGCCGTGTTTCCAAAGCTTATCATTTTCTTAAAATATTAGCTAATTGTGTGGATAGCATGCTATTTCACTGTTTTTATGATTCTTAAAACTTTGTTTCAAAATATTTCCAAAACGCTGATAGAATTTGTTCAAACTTTGCCATAATTGAGCCAATTATGGCAGGTACATTGTGCCGTAAGCGATTTCTTAAAAAAACTCCAAGTACAGAGAAACACAAAGATAAATAAAAAACGTACTGGCGTCTTAACGTTGCTATGGTGACTCCGAATTGTAATAAAACCCAGACCATAAGAAATTTTCTTCTTTATATAATACAGTTGTGGTAACCTTTTTCCCATATCTTTACCCATGCCGATGTAGTTAATGCTGAAACTTGGGAGGTATCCCCCCCTAAGAAATCCAGTTGAGCCACCTTAAAATGAGAGATTGTATGGACAGGCGAGTTACCCTAGACTTGCCTACAAGTCCACCTCAATTCTTTTCACGAGCCCGAAGCGCGAGCGGTAGATTTTTTATGTCTTCTGCGGCAAAAGCGAGCTCTCTTCGCCCTGGGGCCAACTACTGGAACCGGAAATGAGAAGCGAAAGATTTTAAGAACGTCTAGGGTTATCCCACCTTGGCAGGTTACCTCACCTACCTGTGGTTCCCCACCTCCATGTAAACTGGTAAAAAGTGAAAAACTACCATTTCTAATTAAATCTTTTTTTGTAATTTAAAAAAAAATAATTGAAACTGAGCCTGAGTGTTTTGATCAAACTCGGGCTGAATGGGTGCACGGAATATTGCGTTTCCTATTGTATGGAATTTGTGTGAACATTGGTGCAAATCGAATGGACTGTAATTTGTCATATTACAACTCAAAAAATTTTCAGTGATGTCATTGCTCTTTATTACATTTTTATGGTAAACTCTTCATGGTCATAAGAATCATGCAACAGACCTCTAATCTTTAAACTGTATGTTTTGTTTTCCCAATACAGGTCATGTGATAATACTCTATGGAACTGTTTCTTTCAAATTTCATCTTAGTCAAGTGCATACATACACATAATTCATGAAAAGACAAAGGGTCAAAATTTCCCTGGGACCTCTATTGGGAGAACAAAACATACAAGCTAAAGAGGTCTATTCTTTATCAGATTTAGACGACAGGCTAAAAAAGCTTTGTACAATCTAAGTTATGTTAACTGCCAAAAACCGCCACTACACTTGTCTACAATGGCACATGAAAAAATATTAGTTCAATTTGATTAATGTTCTGAGTGGGTATTCAAATGGAATGCTTATATTCAAAATACTGTTCTAGTCTGATAGAAGACACAGTGAGTACAGTACAATGGCGAGGTGCATTATAACCTGGGGCCATTTGGCTGACTCATGGTCCAACTGCTCTGTCTCAACTTGCATACACTGACTGTGTGTCTTAAGTTGTTTTTACACGGTGCATAGGCTCAAACTTGGTGTAAAGCTAAGAAGAACAACTGAACTTTGTTTGTCATTTACTACACTGGTTGGTAAGTTAACCGAAGTGATCAGTTAACATGTTCTTGAATAATTGTTGGCATGTACTGTTCAGAAATAATATTATTACTGGGCAAGACAATTATTGACCTCAAGCATCAGCACATCTTGACAGGGATCACAGTCACTGACTGCAAAAATATTAAATGACAATGATGCAACTCATTGTTGCAGGCTGCTGAATTTCAGAAATACAGATTATTATGGGACAGATTTAGAATCAGATTTATGGCAAATGGCAAAGTTGACAATTGCAAATTAGTAAATAAACTGATTAAAACTGCCTGAAAAAATCTTAAGGATTAAACTAGTAACTGCTAATTTTGGTGTAGAAATAATGCCCAGTAATTGGAAAGTAAATGTAAAACTTGGCAAGTGACACAATTGAAAATTTACCATTTGCCTTAAATGAGATACTAAATCTCTGTATTAACATGTGATCAGGCCAGGAATTCTTTTCAACCACTTGCTGACATTGCTGGACACAGATTTAACACCATTCTCCTTCACAGTACAACAAGCGAGAACAACATCAGCAAGGCTCATTTTACTTCCCAGAATCCACTGTTGCTTTCCAAGCTTAGCCTCAAGACTTTTTATAGCAGCAGCTCTGGCTTTACTGCCTGCTAATGATTGGTCAATCCAGCTATCAACACTTGCAGACTCCTCAGGTGACAAGTTTCCATATAAGTCTGGTAGAAGAACACGGCAAAGAAAGCGAGCAATGGTTATTTCACCAGTCAGAGGAGTGTGAGAACAGGGTGATGCAACGAGATAGGGCAGACCTTTTTCTAAAAAGAAAAACAAGCTAAATTAAGATAAAGAAATTCAACAGCAAGATTTATTCTGTTCTCTCCATTTTTCCTTTTGTTTATTTTTTTTACAAAGATCTTATTTACAGTGTATCCACAATGTAAAATGCAATTATCATTAATCTTGTAAACACTATGGATTATGCTTTATCTGATTTATATATTCAGGTTTTTAACAACCATGGCAAAGTGCACAGATAGGTTTTTAGTAAACATCTTACAAGTGAGATTTTGATATACGAGCTACGTGGATAGAGGCACACAATATGTTCAGCCTGGCATGAGTCTGACATAAGTTTTTGAATAATTTACAAATGAGAAAAACAGAAAAATGAAACAAAATTGCTGTGCTCAGAAATTTGCTGATATTAGCATACATTAGCACATATTTTATAACTTAGTGAAAATAAATTGAACAAATGCAGCAAAACCAAAAACAGAAGCAAACATTGCAAACTAACCCCTATACCCCCTAACTTCATTGCATTGTTTCTTTTCAAATAATTATCCATGACTCAGTGATCTCCCAAGGAGTTTAAGGCTGGAAGGCCACCTGGCTTAATTTACTGGAAAATTGTTGCTGGCTGGCTTCAAAACCAAAGAATTAACCCAAAGGAAGCTAGAATTAGGTACTCAGTTAAAAGATGACAAAAGGGTTCTCAAAGGAAACTGAGTTCTTTTTTCAGTGTGTAAAAGGGACAGATAAGTGATGGAACTCTGGTGGAAGAAGTCCAGTCAATTATTTTCAACACCAAATCTCCCTAAATCAATTAATTCCAAATACCAAAAATCATGTTTTGATCCCACATGGCTGGAGGACATTTTGTGGTTTATGGGAATGAAAAGGGTATGATAGGTAAGTTGTGTAGAAATCACAACCAAAGACACCAAGTTTTTATTAGGGTGCATTCAATTGATTGTATTCTGGAGTAAAGACTGTGCAGAAATTTGTGACAAATCTCTGCGATCACAGATTTTTGGGTTCTCTGGAGTACTATGTCATCTAGTTTATTAGTTTCCACAAATGTTCTAGAATGAAACAAAAGCCAAAAACAAGTGATTTTTTGAGTTTGTATTCTTATTCTTGAACACAGTCAATTGAACACACCCTTAATTTTTACACAGGCTATAGAGGACTTCATGTGAAAATCACAGTCAGAACACCCTTGGCCCTCCCAAAATCCTAGAGAGAAACCCAATGACCTTCTCCCGTGAAGGGTTTTTTACTCTGAGTCCTGCTGCCTGCTCCTTTGGAAACTCCAGGTTAAATATATGAACACAAAAGTTAATAATGGCTTTAACTGTAAAACTGTTACCCACAATACCCTCATCTCACCCAGTAACTGTCTACATGGCTCCAGACGTGTGAGTGTCCAACAGCCACTTACGTGTACCACTTATCAAGGTAGGTTCCACACCATACATCAATAGCTAACCAACAATGGTTTCCACAACACCAAGAAACTCCCCTTATACCTAATTAAAATAAAAAAAATCATGAGCTTCCAATAAATAAATACAAGTACCAACCTTTTTTCCAAACAATTGTTAAAATTACTGATGCTCGGCCAATTTCTTCAGTGGATGAGGTGAAGTTCTGAAAATGTGTTTTAACAAATTCAGGAATTGGCCCCTGAATAGATGAGTGAACATGGCTGGCTGTAGAGTGAGGATTTTTTCTTTGCTTCATGATGTGCTGCAAGGTGCAGATGATAAGTGGTGGGTCTGCTGGTGAAGCTGATAAAACAAAGTCTTGGGTGCTTGGAATTGCCTTAAAAAAGAAGCAGATATTGTATTTCATATTATTGCATCCCACAGATGAGAATATCTTAAGAAATCTGTCTAAAAGAACAAAGGAGAAAGAACTAGCGAAAATGTTTACTGCACAGCCTTCTGTAGGAGAGGTTCTGAGTTGGATTTGCAATAAAATTGCAACCTCAAATCCTTTCTTTTCTTCTTACCCTGTAGCTCTAAGTAGCTTTAAATACCCGTGAAAGGGAAATACATTCTTCAGGGCTTCTGATAAGTCATGGAAAAAAGTCACAAAGGATCAAATTCATGGAAAAATCAGCCAATTTCATTAGAATTTTTGAAGCAAACTTCGCCGAAAAGCAATCAGAAAAAAACAGCCATTTTTGTGGGAATTTTCAGCTCAAATTTTGCTAGAAATTGATCGGTTTTGTGCTGATCAGACCAGTGTTTTTAACATTTTCTTAACAGAGGTCATCATTTGCTCTTTCAACAACAATACGCTCCAGAAATGAACCAATGGCAAAGCCTTAACAGTGCTGCCAGGAAAACTGTGAACACTTGAAATATCTCAGGAATGTTTATTGTGTTATGACCATTAATTTTATAATAATTATGGCAAAGATTAGGACATGCAAACTAGCCACAAAACCACAAACTAATTAATATTCTTGCTTGCAGTTCAGTTTCTCACGTCTGATTGGTTTTTTTTTTGCAAGACAATAACATTCCAGAAATATTTCTGGAATTTGAAAGAGAAAAGCAATTGTCAAAAATGACTTGGCAACACTATACGGGCATGCAAAATGAGATAAATAATGCCATTAGAGTAGCTAAAGTGAAGCTTAGGTTATAGTTGGACCAAATTATGGAATTCTTTACCAGAATATGTTAGAAACATCAAATCAATCGGGCAATAAAAAAGGGAAATTAATCGACGGATGCAATCAACAGTTTCCCACCCGGCAATCTTTAAAAACAGTAACTTAAGTGCACCAAATATATTTTTTAATGAAAATATCTATTTGTAACTTTGTACATTACTGAAAGATTTTACTGGGTTCAAATAAAGTTGTACGTATGTATGAATGTTCATGGTTTTTCCAGTTTGACTGTAAGATCATGGCTAGGGCCCAGTTTTTGGCAAAATAATCTATGCCTGGTAGTTTCAGGAAGTTGCTTGCTTATTTCATTAACAAAGTTTCAGGATAAATTTGCACATTACAGCAAGTAAACAGCCCCTGTAGCTGGGATAAGTTTCAAATATGTTGTACAGACATGTATTCGATAAGATTTCTGGTGAATTTTGTGGTATTTTGCATGTTTTGTGAATTTCGTGGATTTATCTGAATTTCGCGATATCAGAAGCCCTGCTTCTTAGTCATTGTTTAAATGCTTATATTTTCTTATCCCCTTCCCCTCTAATGTTGATTTTCAAAGACGTTTATGCCAACACTGGGGGGAAAAGAGGACAAAAATATGTGTATTCATGAAAAGATTTAGTTAATCTTGTGTTTTCCGGATGTGTTTCAACAAATTCTGTCTGGGATTGTAGCCCTGATGGAGAGAGGGGGTAAAATGAGTGACTGCTTCACCCCCGGGGGGGGGCACTTGGGTATTTTTTGGGTGGGTATGTGCCGCCCGGGACTCCAAATTGGCACCCCGTTCTAAAAAAAATTTCCCCTAAAATAGATACCCCGTTCTAGAATTCGCCCTAAAACTGATACCCCGTTCTAGAAATGGGCCATTTTTTTATACTCCGTTCTAAGGTGCAAAGAGTACAACAGTTTGCTTGTTAACGCATTGAACCGTATTTTTAAAAGCAATCTGTCCTTGAATAATTTCGAATGGCTGCTTACAAAACTGGAGCTTTCGTGCGTTCGAAATATTATACCCCGTTCTAGAAAACGCCTCTGAAATGGATACCCCGTTCTAAATCAGGAGCTTCAAAATCACGACCCCGTTGGGCGGCACATACCCGTATAGGTAATGTATGGGAGTACCCCCCCCGGGGCTTCACCATTGACTGCAGCTGGTTTGTTACGTTTGTTAGTCACATGATGACCATTACAACCTAAATTAGGCTTCTTTACCTTTTTAAAAGATATTCTCATTCAGATATGATGTTATATGTTTATTATAAAGATAAAATTAAAATTAAGGTAAGTGCCTTCTCACTTTCACTCTCTGTTGCGGAAGAGACACTCCAAGCTTAGAGGCCATTTCTTCAACTTCAGCTCTAAGCTCACTCAGTTCACGAAGAATATTTTCTTGTCTTGTTTCTAAGCTGTTAAGACTCGGTTGTGATTGCGGTGATCGGGGTTCCTTAAAAGAAATTAGAGTCACCGCGTGTTTGATACAAATTGAATGGCAGTACACGTGACAACTAAAAAACAGTCTAGAACAAAAATCGTCGATAGATAAATAAACTAACATGACTCACCACCATCTCTGAACTTGTTTGAACGTAGGACGGTAAAGTATACATGCATTTAGGAAGCGGAACTGATGTAGTCTCATAGTAAGGCGGCAGACGGTACATCGAAATTGCTGGAGATGCCGCCATCTTGGAAAAAGAGAATGAATTAAGGTTGCAAAGCATTATGGGTATGGCAAATTCAATAGAGGGATAAAGGAAGAGGATCTTTGATTTTTTTCTTAGCCTTGACTTTTTGTAACTGCTTCCTTACACTTAGAATTTTTAAGCATATATCCTGCAAGAAAAATTATATGAAATATCGCTATAATCTTTTAATCAAACAGCTCAGGCTATTAAAATTTTCAATATGCATATTGCATTTTGGGAGGGTCACGTGACCTAAGAGTCGCTCTTTCCCCGCGAAGTAAAAATGGCTTCTGAAAAGTGAGGCAAGGAGAAAATGGGGAAAATAACACTAAAAGCTAATGGGAGGAAGCTAAAGGCACTTTATTTATGTGTTATGGTATCAGGCTAATCAAATAATCGAAAAAATGAAGCGAGGACGGGGAAGACCTCCCAAATATCAGTCTCAAAATGCCAAAACGCCGAATGTCTCGAGTGCAACCAACCAACATGGCGGCCATGCGACTCCTCGCGTCTCTTCTCCTCATGGCATTAAAAGCCGAGGTTATAGTTCAACTACACCAAGGAAATACTACGGAATGGAATCGTCAGACTCAGAAAGTGATGATGACTCAGTTTCTAGTCGTAGTTCTTTACTTTCAAGCTCTGCATACACGAAAATTCGCTATGTTGAGCCGCTTAAAACCGTGTCGCCAGTCAAGTTAGCTCCTTCATCAGATGATCTTTTACTCGACCCAGAATATATTTTACAAGCTTTAGGTATTTATGAGATCCTTAGGCATTTCAGCCGGATAATTCGGCTTTCTCCATTTAGGTTTGAAGACTTCTGCGGAGCAATGAAGTCGCCAGACCAGTCTTCTTTGCTTGCACAAATACACCTCTCTTTGCTTCGCTTTCTTTTGTCGGAGGATGATGCTAGTGGTTTGACATTTGTAGCGAGCGACGAGAAAGACAGTTTCAATATTCTTATGTACTGCCTTGGCGATTTTACATGGCCTGATGTTATTCGAAGCTACATTATGTCCGATAAATCCGAATTTGGAGATGTATCGTCAGCTGTCATTGTGAGCGAGAACGAAGACCCGTTCCCTTTCACAACGGTTGAAAAAAGGCTGAAGGTTTTGCAGCGACTTTGCGATCAATTTCTCGCTTCAAACTCAGTCAGGTACGACGTCATGAACGAAGGAATGGTCGAGTCGGAGGATCATTGCCGAAACTGTTCTAAGATGGGTGATTTACTCTGCTGTGAGAACTGCCCTGCCGTCTACCATCTTCACTGCCTCAAACCACCGCTAGAAGTGGTCCCCGAAGGGGATTGGCTCTGTCCTATATGCGAGATGCACCAGCTCAAAGGCGTCACGGACTGTTCAGTTGATTGGAACAGGGATGGATGGCTCAGAAACACCCCTATAGGGGTAGACAGGGAAGGAAGAAAATACTGGTTTTTAGCCAGACGTTTGTTTGTGTAAGTAGATTGAATCCAACATGGAGGTGAAAACAAATTATTCATATTTTTGTTATTTTGCAGCAAGTTTCTGCATCTCAGCACATCTGTGACAAAGACCTTATGGCATGATGTTTTTTGTGACAACAAATTTTTTTCTTGTTAACCACCATTTGGTTATAGACCAGAGATAATTTTTAAATCACTTTGGCAAGTTTTGCAAATTTGCTAATATTTCGTGTCACAAAAATTATGTTTATAGGGCAGTATGCAAATTGTGTTAAGGATGGAACTCTCTAAGGGCCTGTTTACATGGAGGTGGGGGACCCCAGATAGGTGAAGAAACCCGCTCTGGTGGGTAAAAAAAAAAAAAACGTTTACATGCAATTTTACAACCCCTCCATCCTGGGGTTCACTTTCTCAAGATGATTTAATTAATGGTGGCTAAGCACCACAAAGTCTGGTTTGTTTAATCATAGTATGATTATAGGCCAAATTGGATGCAACATATTTCTGTTACCAATAGCCCATTTTACAGTTGCAGGTGAAAACGAGGCTGGAGTTGACCTTGTCTTGATACAGCCCTTCCTGCCTTATTATGTAAATCATGTCTTTCTTATGCTAACTAGTATTTTTTAAGAACAATTTACATTAGAAAAGGATCAAGGTTTTTATCAAAACAAGGTCAACCTCAGCCTCACGTTCACTCAAAGGCTAGGACACTAAGCACACAACTCTAAACTGGCCTATTTATCATAGCTATGACAAAATTGGTAAAAAGATATCCTGAAAGTAAGTGAAAAAATAAACATTCAAGTGCGTGCACATGATGGTGTGTACTGTCCAGTTTATTAGAACGAAGTTTAATTTATTTAACATAGTTAACAACAAGAGGCAGGGTCAGTGGAAAATGCTCTATTAGCTCCGGAAAGCTTCTGCAAGAACAATGAAGCCACATACTGCCGGTCAGAAGTGTGTGGAGTCAAACTGTCTTGTCTTGCATACTTCGAAGCACTTGTCCCTTGATGTAATGTACGAAAAGTATATGCTTTTCCCATACTGCTTGTGAGCCTCTGCTTTTGAATTGGAGAGAAAAGTCTACCTTTGTAAGAGCTATTGTGAGTCATCTAGAGTTGTAATAAATATATGAGCCTCCTTTTGAAGTAAGCCTGCGATTGGCATTGCCAAAAAGCAGGCAAAAGTGTTTTGATATTCATGGTTCGACTTGCCCTACTAAAATTTCTCTTTGGTACAATAAAATACACTATGTATCTCCTTATGCAATTTTTTTTAAAATTTAATATATCTGTTCCAACCTGTCAATGTTGTTATGTCAATGCCATATTTGTAACATAAATTTTAAGGTAACACTGTACTCAATAAACAAACTAGCAGATCACTCTAAAAACAGAAACTTGGTTTGATTGGTATAGACTGTTCCAGAATAATCAAGAATGCATCCCCATTCCAGAATTAGGGCAGTGAAACGCACCCATAGAAGGTGGCGTCACTTCTGGGTAATGTCATGGGCATTTGCATTGTACTCAAAATTATTCTCTTTTTGTATCAAAGCAATTTTTCCATGTTAATCTCTGTCACTGCAGATTCAACCCTTGCAGGACCCAGGCTTTATGTTGTTTAAGCATTTACCCATTGGATAGCATTTACTGCATGTTCAGGCCTTTACCATAGCAAAGACCTCCTATTCTCATCTCTCAGTAGTACTTCAAAAGTCAAGTTTACTCGCTGATCTTTAATTTACTTTGTTTAAATTTTATTTGCAATGTACTAGGGAAGGAAGTGATGAGACATTGTACTACAGCTGCAAAGAACATCTTGATGACCTGATCAAAGCCTTGGAGGAAGATGGTAAAGAAAAGAGGCTGCTTTCTGTTATAAAAGCAAGGTACAAGGTTATGGTCCGGCACATGGAAATAACTGAGTCTCTTATTGAGGCTGCACGAGGTGAGAGCTCAGGGAAACTTTTTTTTTAGCCTCAGGCAAGTGATTAATGTATAAAACCAGGAGGCAAGTGATTAATGTATAAAACCAGGTTTTACTACAATTAATTAAACACAGGAAAGAAATTTGTTATTATGTAAATAAATTGAATCAGTTTGTTATATAAGATTTGCACACATCTTGAAAGAATGCAAGTATCTTGCATTTAGCATGTGGATCAAAGTGGATGCTAATTTAAAATCCTGTGTCAATTTTAGGGGAACTTGCATCTGGACTGACCAAAAGAAGGCCACTGAAAGTGAAAGTTAAGGAGCAAACTTCAGTTACATCACCTGTGGATCCAGAAGAACATAGAGAAGAAGAAGATGAACAGATGGACACCTCAGAGGAGAACCCTAGTTATGGTAAGATAATGTTACGTTCTTCCATTTTTTTAGATTAAAGAAGAAAAGTTTGGTCATTGTCTGGTGGGTGGAGTATTTCAAAGCTTGTAGTGCAATATTGTTTTGACGTATTTGTACAGCGTTGGTATTATGGGATCTTGAGTTTTACAAAGGATAATTACCGGTATTTGCAATGTAAATCAGTGTAAATCGGGTCTTCCGCCTTGGGATCACTGTTTCCTTTGCAGAGTTGATCCAGCAAGAGGAAAATAATTCAAGTGAATCTGTGCATAATGAGAATGGTGGAAATCTGAATTAAATATGTTTAATTAAGTATATGTTTAATTAAGTATCTATTTTCATATTATTTTTTAAGACATTCAGTGACACAGATGTCACTTTAAAATGACCGTCACCCGGAACAGTGATAGTTGAAATGAAACATACATTAAATTTTGATATTGAGTAACTGACAGCGATACTGTATTTAAAACCAACAGATAATTTTATTATTTATTATTTAGGAGGAAGGAGGAGGGAGCGACAAGTTTTTGGACTGGTTTTAATTCTGACATTTTCTGACAGGAGACAGTGCTTCTTTAGAAGAGGTTAAAATATTGCCCCTTTTAACTATAATTTATCATGTCTACTGTGCTTCATTTTCAGTGGTGCCTGAAAGGAAACCTAGTTATTCAGCAGTAACTGATGACATGCCTTCTTCATCAAAGCCTGTGACAGCCTCAGCCATCCTAACATTTGTTCCAGATGATGAGGTAAAGAAGATTGTTACACGGCCTCAAGTTGATAATTCCAGTAATATTAGTGCTGAGAAACAAATGCTGTTGAGAGACAGAAGGTCTGCAGCTGCCCAAGATAGCCCTTACTTTAGGATGAGGGCCCCCAATGTGTCAGGCCAGTCTGACACAGCTCAAGAAGCTCAGGGTAATGAGGAGGTGAAAGACGAGAAAAAACTGGACTCCTGTAAAGAGTATGGTGCTGATATGTTGGGTGTTTCAGCTCCTGCTGTCAAAAAAGATGTTTACCAAGAAAAGAAAGAGGAGGGCCAATCATATGAAGAGACATCTAACCCTGGGAGTGAAACAAGCACAGATATAACTGCAGCTGCTGATGGCAAAGAGTATCCAACTGCAAAAGAAGCACATGTCCCTACAAAAGCTGTAACTGAACAATCATCCAGCACCAAGCTGGATGTGAAACCTAAAATAGAATTTGAAACTTCACTGCCCAAGGATCAAACTGCTGAGACTAACAGCAGTGTAAGTGACAATGTTACAAGTACCAACACTAGCAGGACAGTGAAGAGTGACTATTTTACTAAGGCAGGAATTACTCCACCCTTGATTGCAAATAGCAGTTCAGGTAAACAAGTGGTGAGTGCTGGTCAGTCAATCAGTCTTTCTTCCAATGACACTGTAATTGGCACCAAAGGAAACACTTTGAATGCAAGTGGGACAGCTAGTGAAGTCAGTGAAACAAAGCAAGAAGTTGAAGAGCCTGTATTTAGACTTGGTTCAGAAGGCAACTACTCATCATATGTCAACCAGTTTGCAAGCAATGCCCTTGCACTGACTAAACAGCAACATCTGGATCAACGGGACAAAAGGCGCAGTGTCACCCACAAGTTTAGTCTCAACGAGTTCAAGTGGCAAGGAGATGTTAATGGAAGTAAAGAAGTCATTCTGAACACTTTGCGATTCTCTATTGTTGGCCTTGAAAATTCTATTGCCACTTCTTTCATGCATCCATCTTGGCCACTTCAGCGCTCGACATGGGTGAGGGCAGTTCACATGTCAAAAACTCCACAAGAGTTTGCAGCAGCTCTGTCATTTTTGCAGAGTTCCATTAGGCCTATTTGCTATCTAAATGTGTGGAATGATGCAGTAGGTCATGTTGAGCTACATCGTGTTGTGTCTGAGGCTCGTCAAACAGGACCCAAGAAGAAAGATCACAAAGAAGATGAAGAAGAACCTGAACTGGAAAGCAAGGGATTTGGTATGTCCTAGTTCATAAACCTACTTTTCAAAAAATATATTCCTGTTGGCATGGTTCAATTTCATTCTTGAGTTAAATTTTATTTATTACTTCGGCGGAGCGCGAAGTAAAGGATTCGCGACGCTGAGGAATGTATCAAAGTTACCATTTTTTGACAAGATTGGGCATGCAAAGTCTGTAGGTTTTCAGTTTTATTCGGCTATTTGACGAAGTGAGAGCCAAATTAGTTCAAGATATCTCGAGATCACTTTGATTTCTTTGATTTATTCTTTAACTTTTTTGAGGAAGAAAGAATCATTATTTTGGCTTCCCCGGGATTTGAACTGACTCACCTGTGTGACCCGTCAGGTCAGAGGAGACTCTAAGTTGAGGGATTAGCTGATTGTGCTATTACGACCCAAGGTAATTTGGGATATGAAAAATAGTTATGAAATTATGCACTAGTTTCGGGACAAGATTGGGCGTGCAAGTTCGCGACTTTTCGGCTTGTTTTGGCTATTTTACGAAATGAAACAGGACTACTTGGTGATATCCTGAGATCACTTCGAGTTTAGTCTTTAATTTACTCGAGGAATAAATAGAGGATACTACGTGGCCGCCCAGAGACACGAAATTTCTCTTAGAGTGTTGAAAAACATTTCACGAGTGAGCCCTCCTTTCGCACTGCTTTATGATGAATTTAAAGTTACAAAATACTGCACAACGACATTTTGTCTTTGTTGAGTGTTACGTAGTAAAATTGCTTTCATGCATATTGCGTGACTTCCTCGAACATTCTCTACTTTTTTGGATTATTCATGAATAATTTATTAGGGCATGTTTACATTTCAGCATGAGTCAGAAGATTTGCAGCAGTTACTGAAATCATAAAATATGTCGAAAAGCTACTACTATTCGCCCGTTTAGTATTTTCTAGAACCTTATGTCAAACGGTATACAAGTTCCAAGCAAGGTCTTTTGACAAACTAAGTTTTTTTCCCACGAGCTGGAATGCTGTGTTTAGTCAAGTGTGACGAAGGTCGATTTTCAAGTTCTGTGTTTACAAGTTGGCGGAAGCCGTAAGATATCTGAAGTGAGAGTCTGTTATTATTGGTAGAGGCTGTTTAGATGTACTTAAGTTCAAGTCAAGTTTGTGTTGGCGGATGCTGTGTTTTAAAGCTCTGAAAAGGCTATGTTCCTTTGGTATTAAACTTCCTTGTGTTAATCCGACATTCCTGCGTGCTGATAGTCAGTGAATAATTATCCTCAAAACATTTGAACTCGTAACAGCCAACCCATGCCTTACATATCTTTAATCAGTACATGAGACTGCTATGCTGTTTTTGAAGCCTCATGTGACTAAGAAAAATAGAGAATTCTTTTTTCACTGTTTGTTTTGTTAGACTTGTTATTCACCGCCAGTAACCTCATATTTGACTTAGGTCTAAACGTTTAGACCCAAGTCAAATTTAGGACGATTTGTATGGAGTCATCAGAGCATAACTGGGCTAATATCTCAAGAGACAATTTGTCCCGAAGTGCTAGTTTTTGGCAAGTAGGCCTCTTGGATGTCGCTATTTCAGAATATCCTGACAAATCCCACAATTTCACAAATTAACACCTTTACTCTTACCATATTTCATTTCTTACTATTCCTCCGCATTTACAATTAATCAGTTCCACAACCACGACGCCGAAGTGTACGCTCCGTAGCGTCTTGTCTCACATTATTTTAGCACTAAATCCTCTTTTCACTTTGTTGTATTGTTTTAGATGATTTGGTTAAAATATTAGAACTCAACAATTCGTTGCTGCGTATCTCCAGCTTTAAAAATTACTAAAGGTCCCTTGAACCAGGTGTTAGTTCCCATCTTTCAGCATTAATTTTTGAGACACATTTGGTGTGTTTTTAAGGGAGGTGGGAAGTTTATTGATAACTCACATCCTTTTTAAGACGGTATTTGTGAAAGTTAATTTAGTAAACCGTGGTACTTACAGTTGTCATTGTTTTGTTCTCGTAACTGATAACTGTTTCGCTCTTAACAGTTAATTACACGTGGATGCCACATCATCAGGTGTGGAAACAGAAAGGTGAAGAGTACCGCTTGTTTGGTGGTGGTGGATGGGTCTGGACAAGTGGGCTTCAGTGTCGAAAAAGGAAACGTCCTACTGGAGATGCAAAGGACACTTTTGTCAATAAGAAGCGTAAACTGCTGGACACTACAAATAGGATCAGTGCTTTGAAAGAGAGAAAAAGAAAGGAGGAATTAAAGGAAGAAGCAGATAAAGCAGCTAAGATTGCTGCTGCCCAGAAGGCCGTCCCTCAAACTGCAACAACTCCTGCTCTTGCAGGTCAAACAACTTCAACAACCATGCCTACAACAGCCATAGCCGTACAAAGCTCAGCAAGTGTTCAAAATGCAGTATCATCTACACCATCACCATCGCAAAACTCTGTCCAAACCACAACAAGGTTAAATTTAGCATCTTCAGCACAGATTACATCATCAGCTACTACTGCAAGCACCTGCTGCTCTATTACATCTACAACGCCTTTAACTGTTGCTTCTTTAGTTCCACAAACTGTTAGTGCTACATGTGCTTCTGTTCAATCATGTGTTAATCCAGCAATCCCAGCAAGTCGGCAAGTTTCGACAGGGTCACCTTCCGTTATTTCGGTATCCGCCACTTCACAAACGGCTTCAAGTACAGTGTCTACGTCGTTGTCTAGTGTAGAGTGCTCAAGCACAACTTCATTGTCTGTGACAGTTGCATCATCTTTAAAATCTGTTGCGACAGTCTCATCCATTCAGACATTACCAACAAACACATCTTCCGATAATCTAATTCAATCCTCTGTACGAGTTGTTTCAAGTACGTCTTCATCCACTTCATTTTTAAATTCTGCGGCTAGTTTGTCTCCATCTATGAAAGGTTGTAGTTTAAATGCCACTTTAGACAAAGGCTCTTCAAGTTTAGACGTAAATAGAAGCAATTCAAGTATTACATTTGCCCCCGCACCATTAACAACACAGGAATCTGTCTCTTCATCTGAGGTTGTCTCTTCAGAGGCAATCGAGTCTCCTAAACCAACTACACCAAAACACACTGTTTCAACACTTGCTCAAGCAAAGGATTGTGTTGTTGCACCGGATTCTTCACCGGTGACCTTTCAAGACACTTCTTCAGAATCTATCAGTGTTTCTGAGGGTCCCGAAAGAAGTGAAACTAGCGATAATCTTCCGTCAGTGTCTATCAGTAATGGAGAGGGTAATACTGATAACAACGTTTTGGTAAATTGCCCAACTTTGAAACTCACTAGCGGTGTTAGCACAGAAGATACCACTCAAATGGAATCCACTAATGATAGAGCACTTATTTATTATTCCGAGCAAAATGCTGATAAAGAAAAATTAAAATATAATTATGACGTTTCGGTGGATTGTTCAACCCTGGAGTCCTCTTGTGGTGTTAGTAGTGCACAGAATACCTTACAAGTGGAATCCATTACAGAGACCACTGGTAACAAAGAATTTGTTCAAAATCAGTTGAATGTTGACAATCTCACATCTCAGAATGATGTTAGTACTTCTTTTGTGTCCAAAGGATCTGAAGATAATGACAAACCGAATCTAACGAGTGATTCTTTAGATAAATCATGCTTAGAAGATGCTGCAATAACTGATTCCAATGTGAAACAAAGCACTTCACCATTTGACTCTTGCACTAGACAAGAAAGACTAGTTAACGCCAAACGAAGCCCAAATGTTTGCAACGAAAGTGTTATAGATGCAGATTGTACAGTAGATTCTACTCAAGATACAAAGGTTAAGAAAGATGAATTGTCAGAATCGCAGCAAGGTGTATCTGAGTTTGTGAATGTACAGTGTGACAATAAAGCAGACAAGCATGATGGTGAGGTTACACCAGACACGTCCTCCTCGTTACAAGTTGAAAGTGACGGTTACGAAGTACTCGAAGAATCCGGACAGGCGGTTGATCAAGAAAATCAGAATCCAAGTCTTTCTGTAGAGAACGAGATGCAAGGTATTGCGCTAACAAAGCCAGAAAGCTTAGGAGGACATAAAGATTTAAACAACTCGCCTTGCTCAAGTGATACAGACGCAAATGAGCGTGAGAAGGGAATTAAGCCCGTCGACGAAGTCCTGGTAAATGATAAGGAGAACGAACTGTGCACCGGAAGGATTTCTAATAATGTTCTCTCAGATGAGGATGTTTTAGACGAAAGTCAAAGCAAAAGGACTTCTCTGAACGACAGTTTAACAGAAGAAGTCAGCGAAACGTCACTAGAAACTGAAAGGGCAGAGAAGCTACCGGACGCCAGTACCTCAGCCAAGGGCAAACAATGCTTGGGTATTGTGAACAAAGATGTCATTACTGTGGCAAATCATGACATGCCAGCTGAAAACGTTGCTGATTGCGTTGAACCGAAGAGTAGTTTAGAAGACCTTTGTAATCACGATGAAAAAGGTGATTTCAGCGATGAGAAAAATGCCATTGCCTCAAGCGATGAGAAATCTGCCATTGCCTCAAGCTGTTCGAAAGTTAAAGACGGTGCTGATGTGTCTTCCTCACAAGAACTGGCAACAACTAAGGAAGCTCATGGACCTTCAAACAACTTTGAAGCTGAGCAGAGTACTGCAGTGGTGAGTTGTGGAGGCGCCACAGATACACAGACGATGAAAGCAAAAGGTGGCGACAACGGTCAAATTGGTGCACTGTGGGAAAATACTACAAGCTCAAACAGGGATCTCAGTACAGATTGTCCTTCAGGGGAGGACAGTGCAGTGCAAGGTAGTCGCTCAGATGACAGTTTTACCGCGTCAGTTTCAACTGTTTCTACTTCGCATCTCGGGGAAAGTCACAACGAACAAGAAACGCCTGTTGATGTCACCACAGTGTCACCTTCAAGACCAACTAGTGAAATGCGTGTTTGTAGTATTACAGATGCTCATGTTTCTCCTCAAGTGGACAGCTCAGTGATCCTGTCTGCTACCTTTGCTGATTCTGAGCCAGTGCGTATTCAAGAAGCAGAACCCATGGATATTGATGACAAAGCTGTCTCTACATCTGAAAGTTCTTGCTCAGAAACACCTTCTCGGATGAGCAAAAATTCAGGTGATGACTGTTCATCATTACCAACAAAAGACACTAGCACAGACACGACAGCTAACAGAGAGGCTGTATCGCTCGACAAGAAAAATTGCACATCGTCTTGTGAAAATTCGACAACCAGTATCATCAGCGCGCCGAAAACCTCTACTACTGTCTCGTCAGGGCTTAACGCAGTTTCGACTTGTGATGTAACGACAGCTAAATCAGTGATGCCAAAGTCGACCTGTACCACACCTGCTACCTCCAGTACACCATCAAAAGCTGTACTAGCAATGCCTGTACCAGCATCACAGCTGTCGGTGTCATTGCCCTCAGTACTAGTTCAGTGTGCGACTAGCACTGATAAACCGTCCACATTATCTACGGTAGCAACAAATACATTTACAGAAACACCTGCGGTTAACATTAAACCGTTGTTACCCAGTGTTCCCTTACAAAGGACAGGGGTTGTTAGTACAAGTCCTCGAAATGTAGTTGCAGTACCAACTCCTTTAGCTTCCTCAGTACAATCAACAGCTGTGAAAGGTTTAGTAGTAAACACGCCAACTGGAAGTGTGAGCACTAGGATAACAACTGCACAGAAAACTGCCATTTCTAGTCGAATCCAGACAGCTCAGTACGTCCCAATTGGTCCCAAACCAATCCTTCCCTCACCAAGGCTAACTGGTCAGAGCATAGTCGTACAGGGAACAAATGTAGTTCAGCCAACGGTTGTGGGTCAAGCTAGCACGGCTCCAGTGAACAGTATGGCTGCATTGGTGGCGAGAATTCCAGGATCTGGTGCAACCATTGGACCATCACAGCTCATTCGTCTGGTCACAGCGGATGGTAAGTCGATTACCCTGCAGGGTTCACAGCTAGCGGCTATCGCCCAGCAAATGGGATCCCCGATGCAGCTTGCCGTCCCTAAAACAATAACAGTGCAGGTCTCTGGTGCTACTGTGCAACAAAATCCAGTAAAGACTGTTGGTGCATCAACGACTGCCACCACTATTACTGTGCAGAGACCAAAGCAACAGCCTGCCCAGGTCAAGCCACAAGTTGTCATCAAACCAAAGGTGCCAGCCAAACCAATCAAGGAAGAAAAGTTTCCATCCCTAGAACCTCTCATTAAAGATCCTCGTGGACTGCTTAACCGAAGGATCGCCAAATGGCCGTTGCGTCATTCAGTAAAAAGTTTGTTCTCTCTAGAAAAGCATGAACGTAGAAAACTTGGCAGGAAAGCCGGAATGAAGGAAGTGAATGGATATGTGTACACTTCGCGTGCTGTTGGTGTTAACTGGCCCGTGGGAATTCCTCGTCCGTCATTTAAGGTTGCTTGGCGTTTCCGAACTCAGAGTCTAAAGACACTGGCCGGAGCAGCAATACAGCTCAGGATTTTACAGTCATGTCTCAAATGGGATGAAATGAACGTGAGGCCACCACGTGGAAACAACAATACTGTCTACACCAGTTCAGGTTAGTGGAACGTTTGTACCACTCCATCATCCCTGTTTGTGGCGCGAACCCACAGAATGTTGGTGTTATCATTAATAGCATACATTTCATTGCGTTTTCGCAAGATTTTCGTATGATATCGATATTTTAGGCGCTTAGATAAACTTGTATTTCATTGTCCCCCGTAGCCAAGAACAGGACTCAAAGTTATTCCCTTTAGTTAAATCAAGAAAGCTACCATACATCATTTGTCCTAAAAATATGAGGTTTATTTTAGATGCATTTCTTGACATATTTTGTCTTTTGACCCTTGTAACACTCGTTCGTTGACCGTATCTCCACACAGCGGTGTTTCTGTTGATGCAATACTGATGTCAGTCGAGAGAAAAAACTCAGACTGGGATAATTTTGTAAAGAAAGAAAAACATACCGACTATTCTCAAAAGTAGGCTCAGTTTCTTTCATGTCTTGTTGTTTCGCCATTTAGGTACAACAACAACAGAAATAACAGACAGAAAATTTGTTTCGGTTGATGGCCTGCGATGCAAGTACCTTGTGCGGAAAGTTATACGGACACTAACCAAACCAGTAGTAGAAC
This sequence comes from Porites rus, assembly GCA_964035705.1. NCBI lineage: Eukaryota > Metazoa > Cnidaria > Anthozoa > Scleractinia > Poritidae > Porites > Porites rus. The sequence goes on along the minus strand of OZ037997.1, from coordinate 34,559,428 downwards.
CACCTAAACCAGCGCCTACAAAGAGCAAGAGGGGACGTACATTAAGACCTAAGATTGTCCTACAACCTGATGATGAAGATGATGATCGTCGAACGCAGTCTGGTCCTCGTGTATTTGAGGCGTGGTACCCTGAGGTAGGGAGTTACTGTGTGACATGCTTTGATTCTTATCTTTCTTTCACCATCAGCATTTAAGCTTCTGCAAAGGAGAAAATACAATTTTTAACAGCTTCCTGTAACCGAAAACCGAAATTTAGCTTACTCCAGCGTTTTACTTTTCTCGTCTCGTTAAGGTGGCGTTTTTATGGTTCAGTTTTAAATTCAGGAATATTTTTAGTTTATACAACTCTGTGTGTCATGTTTTAGGTGTTATCTCTTCTTTTTGACAGGCTAAATTGGAACTTTGGGAGATCCGCCAGTATCACGAGCGAATCGACCGCGAGAGGGCCCTTGCACGAGAAAAGAAAGAACAAGAGGAAGCCTTGAAGCGTGCAGCGGAAATACGCGCCGCCGCTCTCCAGCGGAAACAACAAGAACAACAGGCGCGACAACAGCAGCAGCATCTCCTCAAGATGAACAAGAAAAAAGTCCAGAATGCTATTAAGACTCAGCAGAAAAAGGTAGCTGTGTACAAACCTCCTGCAGTCAATCCTCAATTTACATACAAACCTGCTGTGACTGCAGCGGTTCCTATAGGAGCTTTACGCCGTACGGTACCTGTTGTACGTCAAGCGCTTCCTTCCAAGCTCCCTTCTGTACAGCCCGTTGGTATGCCGCAAATAAGAACGCAAATAATACCGCGAACCACAACAATCACCCAGGTCGCTTCTTCAGAATCATATGTACAGAGATTACAACCCAAACTTCAAGCCACGCCGCAGCGAGTTTACACTGCTAATTCAAACTTAAGTCAAACATCACGAGCTGCTGCAGCCCCAAGCTCTGCTACTGGATATAATGGTAAGTCATATTTAATTCTGAACTTGGTTAAATTTTCGAGAAACCTTTCCATTTCATAAACGAAAAACCAAAAAAAGAAACAATAACAACAGAAGTTATTAATAACATCGAGAACTTCTTATTAATGACATTTTACTTTATATCTCTTAAATTAAAAGATCAAAAATAAAGTACAATCGAACCTCTATTTAACGAGCTTCCATCAGGTGACCACCCTGTATTAAGCGGCTAAATCATTAATATTTCATTAGTAATTAATTTATAGCCTCTTTTTAACAGCCACCTCTGTTAAGCGGGCCGCCTTCATGCTGCCCCAAGAAGATTGTTTCGTATTGTTTCGTACAGTGAAATGATTAAAAATAATGTGGAAAACTGCTTTTTCACTTTGATTAAAACAATCGTGAACAGCGTGCCGGGACTGGCTAGCAGTTTTGTCGCTATTAAGTTTGTATACTGGCTCTTACCACCCCTAACCTTGTTTTCGATGGCCCTCCATTATCGGCCAGTTAATCGTTTTCCAAGGATGGCCGCCTAATCGAGGCTCCACTGTAGGCAAACTACTCGAGACCCTTTGATACCGGAAGTTTATCTTTTGAGCGTGTTTTTCTTTCTTCCTTTTTGTTATAGTGACGCGACCTACTGCTGCTTTCACAGTAGCCACGCCCAAACCGGCTGCAGTCCGAACCAACCCCATGACAACATCCCGGATGAAGCACTCCTCCAAGGAACAAGTTAAACAGGCGAGCAAAGCAAAGTCTCGCAAGCCTGGAGCTGGAGTACCACTACTGCAGAACAAGAAATACATGACTATGGAGGCAAGGCAAGATATGAACAGGTAACTAACACTCACCCGCCTCAATTGTAACCACACAGACAGGACTTACCACTCTTCTTTATGTACCCACCCTCCTCCCTTTCTCATACCCTATCTGGCTCTACAAATGCAGATCTTTTGGTATTTTTTGTATATCTTAGCACATTCTTTTACCGGGATTACTGACCTGTAGGATGAAAGTACTTATCTTCTCTCCATCCCGTACAAGTTCTTCTAATTCCTTTTTACCTTTCTTAACATGTATTTAGTATTTCTGTGAAAAACTAACAAGTACAGCTGTAGATGGAGTATGACTTTCTGGCTGTGTGTAGTGATTTAATAAAACTGTTTGTGATAATGACTATCGCCGTTTTATTCTTACCATTTTCTCTCCGTGACTGTGAAACTTAGGTAAGTAAACTTTTGGGTTACTACTGTCCCAACTCATATCGACGGTAGAGTGTGTTAAGTCGACCTTGTAACTTATTCTTTTTGTTGTAATCTGTATTACTTTAACTAAAGTTACCGCCACCAACAGCGGGTAAAGATATGTCATTTATGAAAAGTGAAAGAGTAATAATGTTACATCACAGACTCGGTGACGTCTAGTTGTTTTGTTTTATAGAGTTGCTATTTGTAGGAAGGTTCTCGACTTTATACTAGACAAAATTGATCGCAATGAAGAGGCTGAACGCAGGAAACAGTTGAAGAAACGTGCCAAGGAAGAAAGCCAGGCTCTGAGGATGGAGAAACAGAAGGCCAACAAACTCGCAGCTTTACTGCAAAAACGCAAGGAGGCACTTAAAAGAGACGTAATGAGGAAAAGGGATCTTCTTGAGAGAGACCTACTGTTGGAGCTGCAAGAGGACCCTAAAACAGGAAGTAAAAGGAAGCTTGCAGGGGACTCAGAGAGAAGGAACTCACACAGTAGTTCACCTGAAGGACCTAAGGCAAAGAGGAAGAAAGCTGTTGAAGATGAACGCCTGTTCTGTATTTGCAAGACTCCTTATGATCCAACTCTGTAAGTATCTGTTTCCTTGCTAGCTTACTCCCTTAAAGGTTGAAATGTAAGTGTATTTTTAATTTTATTTTGTGTGTGGCAGTTGAGTAGTAGTTAGAATTATCCGTGTAGTTATAGCCATTATTATTATTATATACAATAATGAGCTATTTGCGTGTGGGAAAGTAATGTTATTAGTTATATTTCCAAATTTCAATAAAATTTGTTGTTGTTGTTGTTGTTGTTGTTGTTGAATCGGTGCAAGTTATTGTTCTGCACTGCGAATGTTTCTTCTCCAACCGTTCTCTCCATTGACATAGCGAGTAAACGATCAAAAGTCTTAACTACCCTGGGGTAAAATAATTATTAGATGCATAACAAACTAAGTAAATATTGTTCTCTTTAGATTCTACATTGGTTGTGACATGTGTGCCAACTGGTTCCACGGACGTTGTGTCCAGGTCACACCAGAAAGCGCGCAAAGTATGGACGAGTGGACTTGTGCCGAGTGTACGCAAGCTCGACGTGGAGTGGAAGAGGAAGAACTTTACTGTCTGTGCCGCCAGCCCTACGATGAAAGAAAGTACGATCTATAATGTTCTCATTATTTGGGGGCGGGAGAGGGGAATGGCTAAAGAAAGGTGGACATTAATTACAATTTATGACCCAGGACGCATTATATTTCACTTTGGCGGCAGAAATTATCATGTACCGACATCTGCAGGGCCCACTTGCGCAAAGTTCGTTCACCGCAAACTCAAGGTGAAAATCTTAGCCCACCACTGAGTCTTCTGGCATAACTGTTTATCCTCTGAGTGCCAAAGGCTTAACAAGACTGTCTTAAAAACTCAAATTATAATACAGGAATTTTTTTGGCTGGAAATTAACATTAAAAAAATTAGTAACATGTAATAAAAGTCGCCATCGTGACAAAAAGCTGAGCGGCAGAAAAACTAGAGGCACCTGTACATTTCATAAGTCACAGTGATACCAGTGTTTATTTCGCAGCTTGTCTGCCTTATACAGGGTGTCTACCTGGCACGGGTTTCACGGTTGAGGTTTGGTCCACTGCTTATGTTTGTTTGTTATTATAATGTCTGGAAAATATTCTTAAAGCATGCCTCGCTTTGTAGATTCTACATCGGCTGTGACAAGTGCCAAGATTGGTTTCATGGTACATGTGTTGGTATCACGGCCACTGAAGCGGATAATATTGAGTTTTATACGTGTCCAAAATGCACTCAGTCCCAGACTCAAGCCAGCAAACAGCCGCTGACCAGCAAGGATTACGACACGCTTAAACGTCTTCTCCGTTCTTTGCAGGTAGGTTGGAGTCTATTTTTAACTTTGAAACGGGATATATCTGTTTACCGGCTGTTTGCACTTATTTGAGCCAGCATTACTTCAACATTCTGGTATCTAAGTTGCCTTAGACTACTGTAATGGTAATTCTCATTCGTCAATGTAGTTGCGAGTTTTGACGCATATCCGCGGCCCAAGAAGAGAATACGGTAGTGCAAGTTAAAAAAAGTACAATTTTATAGGAGCAGGGTGGACAGACTAGACAATAAAACATGAAAGCAATGCCGCCGGCGGTGTTCGTTATAGTAGTTTTCAGGATGGCAGGCTCAGGACGCTTTATACCAACACTTACAACAGCGCCTTGTAAGATTGGACATGCGTCATGAACGCCTGGTAGCCTGCGTAGCGGTCGCCGGTTCTTTTAGGGTTGATTTCCAGTGTCGCGTAATTTTTACGTGCGTACGTGCGTAAAATTTACGTTCGCAAATGAAATAGAGGTAACACATGAAAGGTCGCTCGTAAGCGTACATGTTGAACCTCGCTCAACTTCTCGTTTAAGCTCAGCACTTTTTATCTTGCCTCTGTTTTATTAACGTGATTAAAATTTACGTGCGATAACGTGCGTAGCCAAAAACACGTCAGTGGCAATCAACCTTTATGGCGAAGGGAGAAATTTCAAGGACGCGCGCGCACGAGAGAAGAAAAGAAGATGAGGCCTCTTTTCCCCCGCTCTATAACAGCTAACCAAAAGACTAACCTGCGTCTGGTTACTATGAGTGCTGCGAGATATATATGTTTCCACCACTATTATCTTTTACATTCTCCCGGGCATCAGCATTGGGCTAAAGGCGGTAAGAAGCCGTGTTACTGGCGGTCAATCTTGTACGTTAAAAAGAAGAACAGTGAGTTCCATTTTCTTCCTGTTTTTATAGAGCCATAAAATGGCGTGGCCGTTCCTAGAACCTGTTAACGCTGATGAAGTTCCTGAATACTACGATGTGATCACTGATCCTATCGGTAAGCCTTTTTAGTGTACCAGCCAATCAAAATAAAGTAAATATTATCCATTCAGAACCCAGTCCAACTGGGCCAGTGACGGACGACTTGGTTCACTCGAGACTCCTGTGTTTCGAACCGAATGCTCTAAGCCTCTGTTTCAATGCGAGGCTGAGTGCGAAGCCACTGATATGAAATTGATTTTTCTTATTCTCTTGGAAAAAAAATTCATTTTCACAAAAAAAGGTGTGGCTTTTGGCCTCGTTTTGAAAGTGAGTTTTTGGAACTCGGAAGTGGACTGGTGGCACTAATGAGTTGCTTTTCAAGTAAATAGGTTGGCGACACGGGGGATTCTAACAAGTGCTAACTGTTATGTTGCTTTCTCTACCTGTCAGATCTTTCAACAGTTGAGGAGCGTATGAACTCCAAGACCTATTCATCCCTGGAGGCCTTCGTGAGCGACATCACTAAGATTTTCGACAATTGTCGTTATTTCAACCAGCGAGATTCACCCTACTATCGTTGCGCTGAAGTGCTGGAAAGCTTCTTTGTTCAAAAACTGCGCGCATGGAAAAACAGAAAATGACTTCAAAGCTGGTTTGTTATTATCAGCGATACATAGACCGCAGAGAATAGAGACTGGCCATACAGATCTATAAAGTTACTCGATAATCGTTGCCCATCTCGCAAGCGTTCTGGTGCTAGTGGACCAGAAATGTTAGTAAATAATGTAATAGTTTGAATATTTATGTCTTTTTCTCATTTTCTCGTAGTCAATAAAACTTACGCTACCTGGGCGCGTATTGCCAACGCTTCTTGTTCGCATCTTTCTCCAGAATGCTTTGTGTACAGTCCTCTATTAATGTGGCAAGGGTTATTGCTACTTTGTTAGGGTGTCGATCTGGGTATTCTGCCGAAAGTTTCGATAAACTAAATCTCTAGTAGGGTACGTTCATAGTTGCGACAGGTTTAACTTAACTATCAAAAAATTGTTTAGCGGGGCACATAAGTATTTCGAGGATTGACGCGGATTAGGCTTTTCGAGGGTGTAATTTTTGAAACTCTGGTTGTGACAAGTGTTCATCTAGAAGAAACAATGATGAATCAGAATGAAATGTTACTGTAAAATAGCTTGTTCTTGTATCGGTAACCAACAAAACCATGCAAAATGATTAAATTATCCCCTTATGGAATGCGTTTTTCATATAAATCTTGTGTTTGCTGGAAGCCGTCACATACATGTTCCACTGTGAGTTTTAATGGAGGGCTGAAGGATACATAACGCCGGCTGATCCTCGTCACTGGGGCGTCATGCGGTACGTGCCCAGTGACAAGTAGCGATCAGAGGCCGCCGCTGTATTTGCAGAGTCATTAAGGGTCTTCTTATATGATCCCGGTCAGTTCCGTGACCTCGCTACCTCTAAATCTTTTGTAAAATTTTGATGTTTTCATATTGTAGGCCGGGCTTGCTCGGTTTTTCCAAACGGAATCTTGGTAAGTTGGGAGAAATATTGGCCATATGAACATGAACACTTCAGCTAAGTCACCAAGATTAATTCTTTCCCACAGCTTTTGCAACAGGGCGCCCCCCGTGGCATCGCCTTAATTACTTTGTCCATCGCCCGGTTCCTGAAAGGCCAATTAGCGCTAATCCAGGATTAAAACTTTCTTCCGTTTTTGTAGTTTACCTTCCTTTGTATTGCTTAGAGTAACATTTTGTGTTATCACTACCGCATCTTGGAGTGAAGGCTCAACAGTATTTTGTAAGCTCGAGTTGCATGTTCTTAGACTAGAAAACCTTGATTAAAATTTAGCTTAATCCTGGGTTAAACTTAACCATCTTTCGAGGAACCGTGCCGATATCATATCTTTAACATCCCACGTAACTAAAGTGATACGGCAAAAAGAGTTAAGGAGGCTGTCATAGGTGCGAAGTTTGCAACTTGTGATTCCCTGTGTTTGCTTTTTTCCGCAAATTTCGCAACAGAACTCGTCCCGAGGATAGTACGGCCATTTATCATCTCGGAAATCGGGCAGAAATTTCTCACGTGGACTCAGAATTGGTCCCAGTAACCGGGCCAGCCTTATCAACCGGCCTCATTAGAAGAGGCCCTAACTGACAGCTTCGAATAGGTTACAAATTTGTTTTGTCACGCAATCTTCCACAACGATTGGAAGGACTGCGTGACGAGCCATGTTTTGCAATTAAAGGCGATAGTAAGGCTAATTAGTGTCCAACTGATGCAGCTGAAAAAGATCAAAATATAACATCAGTTGTGGTAATTTACATCATTATCGTCTTGGCGTTCAAGCGAACTTTCATGCACTATTATAAAATTTAGGCAGCGATGAGTGACTTAAATTTTCCTTCAAATTTAGTGTTGCACTTCTACATCATCCAAGCGCAAAATACGGGTCAAAATACAGCCGACCACAAAAGAAACGTTGTTGTCTATGATACTTAAAATTTTTATTGCTGTGTCCGTGGCCTATCACCTTGGAGCCAGCGACCACAACAACACGTGAACAATGACTGATGTCAAAATTTGTTCTGAGTTTGCTTGTTCCGGCGGAATTATCTGTCGTTGGAATGCATTATCAAATAGAGCAGAAGATCTCTGTGGCCCAATGACGTTGCGAGGTGAGCTGGTGACCAGCCATCTCTGTTTGTTCTTTTCACGTCAGCGCCGAACTCGACCAATAGCTTTGCGGATTCCGTTTTGCCATCCCTTATGCACTGGTGCAGTGGAGTGTCTCCAGCTTCGTTTAATGCATTTATGTTAAAACCATTTTTTAATAACCTGCTTATCTCGGCCTTGTCCCTTCTATTGACGGCCTCTTGAAAGTCTTCTTGCGTCTGTCTCATGCAGTCACGTGATGTCGAGGAAGAGCCCTTCAACTTTTGACTGCAAGAAAGAAAAAGCAAAGAAATGAGGTCCAGGCTTTAGATGAGAATTTCATTTTAAAAAATTGACTATTTTTTCACTCCAATCTTTGTTTCCAGAAATGGGTGAACTTCTTTTCACACTATTGCAGCTCTGCTACAAAGTCGAACGCTGCGAGTGTGATGTTTATCCATTTTGGATGCTGCGAGTGTGGTGTTAGTACAACCTCGCCCAGAAATTTTATTTATAATGAGGAATTTATTAAACGACGAGCGTAGTACTTGGAAAATGTATAATGATGTAACCCTTTCCTTCTTTGTAAGGTATGCAGCCCTCGATCCCTCCCTCTAAAACGCCTGACAGGTTATGGTAACGCACTAGCTGCTCCAGCCTTTTTTCACTACTCAAAACCTTTTAGGCAAAAAAAAAAAAGACATGTACTACAAATAGAGGTTTTCTTCTTTGTCCATTTTGGTTCGGGCTCAGAAGTTTGAAATTTGGTAATCCATTCTTTAATATCACTTACGGACGAAAGCTGATACTGGGATCAACTACTTAAATGTTTCGGGATGTTTGTATTTCTATGTTTGAGGTCGGTTTTTAAGACGGTTGAAGGGATCCCGCTTACTCGCTTAAACCTGGTCGAGTAAGATATTCAGTGTCAACTGATAAAAAATCCGAAAATAGGGACTAGCACTGGTAGTATGGGCTACTATCCACTTTAACCTCTACTTGAACCGATTACAGCGTTTTGAAAAGCAGGTACTGACCCGTTTAATAATTCTTGCCGAATTCCTCGGATTTCCGAAATTGACATGACAAGAGGCCTAGTTAAAACACGTGTGTTGCGGAGCCTAAAAGAGTTTCCTGCCATGCTAATTAAGATGAAGTGTAACGCGTCTTGATTAGCAATCATAAAAGGCTTTTGTTGAGATTTTTGATTATGGTATATAATAAGTCGCCAAAATTGAAAACGAATCTTTTGTTTTCTGAGAGTCTGGCTCAAAAAGCCAAGGAAAATACCGTGTACACGCTACAGTTCAGGGTGGTCTATTTCACGCAGAAATTTATTCCATGTGCGGAGTCGTAATATCCTTTAGGCATGTTAAATGGCACCCATAATCATTACTGAAAAGCGCGTCATTGCATGTTTGTTGACCTACACCGTACATAGGTCAGCGAGATCGCACGTTTTTCAATTTAGCGTTTCAGATTTCTGACATCAAATAACCATTATGCCAGTTATTTACGGCTCAAAAACAGCCCAAAAATCTATATAAGTACGCAAATTCAGCACGCATATTAACAATGCTGATACATGACTTGAGGCAAATATTGTTTGGGTTTTTAAACAACTGTTTGCCTTATTAGTAGGACTATATCCTAGCGTGGGAAAATACGGCCGCAATGTTACGGTAGAGAGATTAATAAACATACGAGGACAGGACAGAAACATCAAACGCTTCTGCGCAATGAAACTAATTATCTGAACACCGTATAATAAAAAGCGAACCTTCCTTGTCTTGCGAATCGTTCCATAAACTTGATTTTTCATTCGCACGTTCATTTCTCAGTGCTCACCTTCTTTCAACCACAGCTCTAGAAATGACAGCTGAACGAAATTGTTCTAGTATATAAACAAGGTGATAAAATTTCCAATTACATTTTATGAAAGGACGTCGTCTTATTCCTTGTGAATGATATTACTTGAGCAGACCAGATTTATTAACAAATTCTAAATGCTAGAAATGTGTGTTACGAGTTATCGTATGCTTCAAGTCTGTAGCAAAAAGTAAGCCCCGGGATACTGAAATTATCCGTTTAGCGTGTTAACAGATTACAAGAGGAAAATGAGCCACAGGAAAATAGTTGATACGTACCTCTGCATTGCGTAGAATTCGGTTTTGTTGTAGTTTTGACGTTCAGTTTTCCTTGCTGCCAATGGAGTCACTGCTTGAATGTCTACTCCATGTACAGCTCTCACCACAATGACATTGACGATAATGATTGCGCCCAGTTATATAACAACCAAAATTTGATGGCGTGATTCGAGGTCAGATCGGTGACTTGGGCTATTTTAAGAGTCTTCTCAATTTTGTAGAATTGACCGTGACAAAAGCCCTCGTAAAGTTCTCACGGTTTAAATCCCAGATCAGACAAATCAAAATATTCGCTAGACGGACACTGAGGCTCTGGATGAATCAGCCGAAGATCTTTCTGTAGAAGGCAATATTCACAAAAAGCAGTCGTCGTCACGAGCTGTCAGTGAAAAGAATATAAACACCAGTCAGAAGCAGAATACATTTGAATTACATTACACCTCGCCGGCCGGCCGGCCGCAGTTGTCGATTTCACCCGAAAAACAGATGATGCAATCCAATAAATTACAAATCGTGACGTTCGAACAAACGACCGATCATATTATTTCCACGTCTTTATCAGTTTATGGCATGGCCTGGAGCATTCCCAATATTCCCAATATTATTATTGATATCACATTTTGAATTATTATTTAATTACTTGATTATTTCTTTTAATTTGCTCCCTCTCTTTGTCGGGGGAAGGGTGCGGTTACTCTAGGCTAAAGAAAGAGAAATAAGCCAAGTCTGCCAAGTCTCTGTGTGAGCGAGAAGGTACTTGGTTCACTTTTCTAGTTTGTATACTTTTCTGTTACTTTGTTCTGAAAAACCAAAACAGCAAGGAAGCATACACTATATTTTACCAAAAATGACCAAACCTTTCTCCATGCTGATAAGCCACAATAAGGGTAAAATCTCGTCCCCAGAGGCCCGTGGCTAAATTTGTAATGAGCCCCTCGTTTTAAGACCACATGACCAAGAAACGAAGAGCTCTGGGGACGAGAACTGACTTTGCGCATGTGTAACGCAATAGCCATACCGCGGAGGTACCGCGGTCGCGGGCTTTCCTTGCTCTGGTTTTGCATTTATTTAGCCTATGTCATGGTCTCTTCTTTTCTAAATCCTGTGAAAATCGCCCTCCGAAGTCGCCACTGCGAGGCGCACCAGATAACGACCTTCTCTAGCCTGGGTAATTTTTTTTTTTTTTTTTTTAGGATAAGAAGAGGATTGAAATAAAATCCTTGATGAGACCGGTCTGAACGTACATCAAGCTTTAAGTGACCCAAAGAAAGATACGGTTATAATAGCGTGATTCTCAGACGTCCTGCCGAGGTCGCTCCCGCATCATCACTTTTAATTTCATCCAATCTGGGACGATTGAGAATCAGGCTAGTTTTGTAACGAATACGGTTGAAAAAAATGATCTTCTCTGTCTGTAAATTTAGCCTTTGATTCGCTCATTTATTTGCTGGTTAGAACTGTTCAAACAAGCTAAATCGATGAGAAGACATAAAGATTTGCTTTTCCTTCAGAAAAAAACCGCTCAACAGCCATTTCGATCTGCCAGTAATTAAATTCACTCATTCGTTTCCTGATTGGAACTTTTCAAAGAAGGCAAAACTGATGAGGACTATACATGTATCAGAACAGTTTTTTATTCCTCTCAGAAAAAAAGCTGAGCCTTATTCCCGCCTCCGAAGCTGCACTAATCGGCCCGTCAGCAATAAGGCTGTCCCACCGGCATCACAGCCCTTAAATACCATGACAGAGTTAAAAATAAGCCCTTTTTTCCTGCATGCATTCAGAGCTTATCATTATATTTGTAACTCCATGATACCCGGCTTCTTGCCGGGAAGAAATGTCAATTTCGGGCTGTACCTTTCAAAACTCATGGGGCTTAGCCACTCTTAGTCTGGACTTTAACAGATAAATAGAAGTTAAAATATTTAATCAGTGGTACATTGACAAGCCGCTGAGGCAATTAAATGGTTCTTTCCTTTTAAAGCGGTTATTTAATTCAGATTTTTTTAAATAGTCACAGATCGGGACAAAACTTTAATGAGGTCACTTCACCGCAAGCCTGACATAGTTCAGTTTGGCTGTTCAACACTCTCAGAACGCAAGGGCTCAGTCTTTTAGTCTCCCCGCTCTATTTAAAGACAAAAAAAAATTAAATTTCATGGAAAATTCTATTTCCAGTTAGTATTCATCAAGTGTTTGTTAATTCGTAAACAAAATGATTAAGAAATAAAATTTCGGAAATGATGAGTCATCTTTTATCCGCTCCAATTAATTTTGTTGTTGACAAACGAGTTAAAACTCCTGTATTATGCAAACAAATTTAACCCTCTTAATGGAAGAGGCAGGAAAATGGAAGCAGTTTGGTTTGTATTCTTCGAAAAAGCTGTTGACAGAGTCCACTAACAGATACACGAAAAAGGAAAATCACTTACGTCAAGGATTATATTTTAAGAATAGAAGTGCCGAGCTCAGGCGTAGCAAACCTCAACCGACTGAGCATACATCTAACAAAGGTAAGTTTCTTTGAAAGTTGAATCTGTAAGAATTACTCAAGGTTTTGGTGTTCATTCTATACTCATTGACAGAACACTGTTGAACTGAAAAAGGCTAATGCCGTATTTCCTTTCCCAACCCATTCCGGCCCATTCCCAGTGACCTGAGTGGCCAAAACAAACGTAAATGGTTTCATCGCGCGTCAAACGGTTTAAAGAAACGTAGAATTAAAAGGAAAAATGGTCGTTACGATCTAGAAATTAGCTAATTGGTTTAAATGGACAAAAAGAAATAATGCAAGATTCATTTTTCACGATTTTAATGAAGTGTTCCAGCGTTTGAATAATCTTTAAAGTGGTAGATAAAAGTAAAAAGGTGGGCCTTGGTCCGGTAGCTGGTGTTAAAGACCGTTTACTGGATGTATAACTCAGTGAGGTTATAGAACAGTCGAACGTTAAACTTTAACGTTTAATCGCCGGGCGATTGAATTTCACTTGAGTTTGCAATCCAGACAAACTACCATTTAGATCAGCTGTAAATGATGAGGCCGGGGCTGGAAGAGAAGCCAGGGGAGTACACTGATCCCATCAGTTCCCAGCGTAGATTTTGTTTGGGTCCCTCTGATCCGTTTTCACTGATCAGGGATGCAATCCAATTTCCCAGGGCATGTCAGTGTTCAACCAAGCCTCAGTCCCCAACCAACTCAAACCCTTGATTCAAGTAATTCAAGACCAAAGCCCGTTTTAACAATCTATTCAGGTTCCAATGAACCCATTTTGTAGTTATGTCTTCTTTATTTTTATACTCCTATATTGTTTTACGTTATCCTTCAACAGTAGCATGATGAAGCTGCAACTAGCGGCCTTGATTTTGTTAGTCACTAGTCTTGTGATAACGGAAGCATACTTCCTTCGTCTCAACAACCATATGCCTGCTTATTCCCGCAAACGAGGATCGATTTTGGAAAAGAAAAGAATTTCAGATAAGAATTTTGAAGGTAAGTTTACTGTCAAGATTAGCACTATCAGAGGGATCGAGAATTTAAAAAAAAAACATGGTTCTTACATCCGCCGGAGTCACTAGAGATGATGCATGTAACGGATACCAGGAGTATGAAATATATACCGGCAGTTATTTCCAGCAACAACAATTTGCTGTCTGGCTCCCTTAATAGCCTGAAAAGCCAGCGAACAATATTCCCACCGCGCTACAATTAGCCTATAGGGAAACGTGGACTCTTTTAAATCCTCAGTTTTCACAGGTTTTTAATAACATATTGTCAAAAAAGCAAAAGAGAAGAGAAGAGAAGAGGAAATGGTTCATTCAGACTTTTTTTACCACCAATTGTTTATTTATAATCAAAGTGATGGGCAACTAAAACTGAAAGAAAACTCTCTCTCTGAGAAAAATGAAAGTGTCAAGAATTGATCACGAAGTATTAGTTGACGACGACACTAGTTTTACGTCCCATGTGGTGATCCGAACCAGGCAAAGATTTAGCCTTGTCTATTAAAGACAAATGCACTAGGGCGCACCTTTCTGAATATTGGTCCTAGCGGCCATGCCATGCATTACCTTCTTAACGGGTGTAAATTAAATCAGAACCAAAATTCTTGGGTTTTTCGACAGTGGGTTGAAACTACTAAATAAATGCCCTGGATTGAATCTACGAGGCGCAGATAGCAGAAAGGAAGCTTTCTGCGTATTTTGATTTTCGATGTCAGAAATTTCAGCGAATTCTAGTGAATATAGTTATCAGACTTTAGTAAAATACAACTAGTGGTCTCTTATCAATGCTGCGTTCTGATTGGTTGAGCTACTACTAGGCTATATGTTATAGCCTACTAGTAGCGAAAAGCGCGAGCTTTTTGGCGGCAAAAAAGGATTAAAGTCTAGCTTTAAGTGGCTAAAATTTTTTTATTCTCGATATTTTTGACCAACTAGTTGGATTTTACTAAAACAATTATTCCTCTCGCCCTCATGGCTTCTGAGCCAGAGCCCATTCGGGCTCGAGGAATAACTGTTAAATATTTATTAAACCTAAAACCTTATTTTTCTACTAGGAGAAGTAAACAAAAGATTGTGGCCATGGAGGAAGTCAAAGGACGAAAACTCGATACGGAAATCAGAAAACGACAATAATTAGCCATGGAACTGAAACACAGCGGGATAGCAACTGGAAACCAGAGGACAACCTTTAAAGTTCCCGTGTAAACAATGAACGATAGACCATTAACAATAGTAAAAATTTAAACAAATAAAATAATTGTACGTGTGTAAAATTGAACAATAATTGAATAAAAAGGTAAATATACGGTATGAATTATGTCGCTTGAACGGATCCATTATTCCAGTTTGCATCCGCGGCCGCAGCTGGGCTCATCCCTCCTTCCATCCCTGATATCCCTAATTTCTCGGCTTAGCACGCAATACCCTTTATAGCCTTCGTTTAAATTCAGAGTTTGAAACCACGAAGGGGAGAGAACGTGATCTCTCTAGGCACCTGCAATGCAGGTAAAATGCTCGAGCTTGATCCGACAGGGTATACTGGTAAACGTTAAGATACCTGACTTGGTTTTAGTATGTTGCAAACCTAAAAGTGTTTGCCGCACTTAAAAACTTAAAGTCATGATGTAAATTACAACATATAAAGTAAAGGCCACGTAAATCCATTGGATAGTTTTACTTTTACAACCTTGTAACTAAGTAAATAAAAGAAAGAAAGAAAGAAAAGAAACGCCTGATCGCAGATTACTAGGTAAACGGCAATTTTTTTTTTTTTCACATGGGTGAAATATTACTTAGTTACTTTCACATTGTGATTGAAATCAGCTAAAACGATTTGTTTCATTTCTATGCGCAGGATAACTTAAACACCCTAAAAAGAATTTAAGGGCAAAGTTTCCTTCCTACTAACAGGTTTCTGTCTGCCTGTTTGTGAAACACGGAAATGATATCCTTTGTACTCCCCCTCCCTGGCCCGGCTAAAAAAAAAATATCTTTTACAATTCCATTCCTTTTTTATAGCGGCCTAACATTTCGATTTTTAAATATTTCTCAAAAACGTGAACATAAAAATTATTTTGAATCGCTAAAACTAAGAAAGTTATATGATTGAAATGCAAGTCTTATAATCAGCTTCAACTCATCATCACACCTTTGAGGAAATGTAGAAGTAACGAAGGCGTCACCGTGTTTCCAAGGACACTTGTATGAGGGTCTCAATGGGGTTAACCCGATAGGCGTAAAACGGCCAAAAATTCAGTCGATAGCCGTAAAAATTGAAAAATTTTAACCGTTAGCCGTAAGTATGGTAAAAATGAGTTAACCGTAAAAGAAATTGTTCCCTAGATTTGTCGATAAACAACATTTCCAAGACCTTTATTTTGCTTTAAAGATAGAAATAAACAGGTTTACTAATATTTAACTCTTTGAAACAAAAGAAATTAATTTTCAACTTTTTTGTTAACTGTAACTGAAAAAAATTAACCGACAGCCGTAAAAGAGCCAAAATTTTAGCCGATAACCGTAAAAGCCACCCGGGAAAAGGCACCACCCCATTGAGACCCTTGTGTATCTCCAAGAGCCATAATGTCCCATTACGGCTCTTGGTATCTCCAAAAAAATTAATATTTGGAAACTCGAACCTATACCCAGGGTTTGGGGGTTTAGCGGTAGCCTATAATCAATAATTCGATTTCGTTCTCTGTTTGAGACATCTTTGCATGAGGGTTTCAATGGGGTGGTGGCTTTTACAGTATCTTTATTATAGCTTATGTACAGACCCCTCTCCCCTCAGCACTGAGGGGAGGGGGGTGGGTCTGTACACAGGCGAGCTCTTTTACGGCTATCGGTTAATTTTTTTTTTGAGTTGCGGTTAACAACAAAGTTAAAAATTAATTTAGTTTCAAAGAGTTAAATATTAATAAATGTGTATTTTTTGTATCTTGAAAGCAAAATAAAGGTCTTAAGATCATCTCGGGATGAAATAAGCTGTTTTCTTGAAAAATTTAAACATTTGATAGATCATGCTTTTTATAAAATATTCCACTTCTAATATTATTTTACGCATAGAAATGTCAATAGTCAATTTAAACTTTGATGATCTTTGTGAAAAAGCAAAAGCAGACACGCGAACGCCCAACTCGAGGCCGGGGCGCGACATTCATTTATCAGGAATGGGCTGTTTTCACACTAGAGACAGGTTATTCGTGTGAGACGGGTTATCCGTTTGATAATTCGAATCCGATGAGTAATTCGTCTTACTTTGAAAATGGAATGACTTATTTTGAATGAACAATCCGTCTGGCTTTATCCGTCAATTTTGACGGACAGGTTGAATATAGATTATCCGTTTCAGATAGCCTGTGCCTACAGCCGTCCTCCGCCCTCAGAAAAAAAAATCGGAGAAGGGGTTTCTGTGGGGCCGAGGGGGCGACTATAAACATGCTAGTCTCAGACGGATGATCCATTTCTAGCTCTAGTGTGATAACGGCCAACAACAAAATTTCCAGTGTTTTTAATGATAGCGAAGGACGGTACAGAACGACTGACTGCCTTTGCCTTGTCTGTAGGCCTTATTATTCCGCGCGGCTAATGCGTTTCCGCTCACGTGGTACGAGCGAGTTTTTTTTTTCTCAGATACGCCATCGAAATGCCTTGACCGAGATTGCGTGGGAAGACGCCGAATAGTAGTCTGCGAAAACATCCGTTTCTCCTCGGTCTTCGCCTCTGGGAACGTTTCGCTCCTCCGTGCGAACCATCCCCAACGGCGAAGAGCAAGGAGAAACGATGGTTTTCGCAGAATAGCCGTACAGGGACTAGGTATGGCAATGTCTACCGTAGCGTTAGAGAAAAACAGGAAATTGTTATTTAGCACCTTCCTTAAAATTAACAAATCTAGGGAACAATTTCTTTTAGGGTTAACTCTTTTTAACCCTATTTACGGCTAACGGTTAAAATTTTCAATTTTTACGGCTATCGACTAAATTTTTGGCCGTTTTAGGCCTATCGGTTAACCCCATTGACACCCTCTTGCATTTCTAGCCTGCTAGCAGGCTCTCGAGAGCTTGCTGTTCTTGGCTGTTGCATTTGGGCGACCGCGAGGAGCGTGGGTTCCCCAGCCTACCTGGGAAGGAGCGGCGTCTAAGCAAAACAAAATGGCTTCCTATGAGTGGTAAGTGGCTCTGATTGATAATGAAGTCCCCTGGTTTTTCGCTAATTTTCTGCTTTAATCTCACTTTTTCTGTTTAATTAATGTCAATTTATTATTTGCTAGATTAAACGAACAAGGTACGGTTAGGGTTAGAATGAAAACGAGGATTGGCTTCCACTTGGAATCCACTTAACTCTTATAACATAGTTATAATTTGTACTGCATAAAATAGAACAATGGTATAGCAAAAACCATTGGGCTATTGCATTTAATACTCGTACCGCCCCGGTTGAGGAACAATGGAATTCTTCAGGGGTAAGTTAAAAATTGAAGATTTCTTTAGGGGTAGAGTAAAAAAATATATGGAATTCTTTGGGGGTGGAGCTTTAATTTTCACAGAATTCTCTAGAGGTACACCTTTGTTCGTAAGGGGTAGGACCCATATTCTTCAGGGGTAAACACATATTTTATGGAAGTCTTCAGGGGTGAATGCAATTTTATTTAATCTTTTGGGGTAAGAAGAAGAGGTAGGCCCTCATCTGAGGGGGGAGGGGGCTATGGATATTAAATACAATATCCCATTTCTACCATCACAGGGTTGCTCGTGTTAGGGACTATGGAAAGGAGCAGAGCCAGCTTGCTGCTGAGGCAGTTACTGATCATCCTCTCAAAACTGGAGCAGTCATTGTGAGTATCATTAAACAGTATAAACACTGTCAACTCTCTTGGTGCACAACAAAGACTTAGTGGTCCCTTATGGCAGTTGGTTGTCTCTGGGAAAACTAAAAAAATAATCAAATCACAAACGTGACCTTTTGAACCCGTTGAAGTAAACTTCTGTTTCGTGCACGTGACAGGTCCTCTAAAATAATTGACGGCAGTGAAAAACGCAAACATCAGTTTGCTGTAAAAAGACAACTGACAATAATATTTCACAGCAAATGGCACTTGGAACTGTTAAAACTTTGTAGATAACACTTTGTATCAATTTAACAATCCACTTTTTTAACTACAGATCGTATTACAGCCTTCTTTTTTGTAAGTCAACTGCTATAATCTGTTGGTAAGCCTGGTCAGTGCTATTAACAAGTTAACTTTTGAGACATTCAAGGAATGTTTTCATTACAACCATACGTGATCATGTCGTGTGGTCACTTAAAATAGAAACAGAAAACAAAGGAATGTGTTGAATTTTTTGGCCTAAAAAGTGGTCATGGTCACTTTAAATACCGTATCTAAGAAGTGGTGGCTTCTGAGAGAGTTTTTGAAACAGTATTTGACTGAGTAACAAAACGGCTTATTAACAAAGTGGTCGCTTACGGGAAGTGGAAATTGACTGTACAAGTATAATCTGAAATAATTTGTGTGTAACTGTACCCTTAATCTGCACGATGGTGACATTGCATGCTTGTCAACAAAAGAGGCCCTGACTGTATATAGGCTTCATACATGTGCATGTGTCTAGTCTTAATTTTAATACTTTCATTTGTTTATCGTGGAGGAGGCCATTAATTACCGTATCAGTATTTGGTATTTTAGTATATGAACTGTATTTGAAGTTTATAAGTAGTTGGAATATGAAATAAGAATTGCATTTTGCTGTTGTAGACTTCTCTGTTGTAGACTGGGAGAATGTGGCATGTCTTTGTGGCTGAAATATCATTGTTAAGCTTGTTATCCAAAGCTTTTGGATTCAATGGCACTCTATAACACTTGCTGGATACAATGTTGCTTAGTAGTCCTAAATTCAAATTCCCCAAACCAAACATGTAAGTCAGGCAATTGTCATTTGCTAACTATGGCGCAAGATGTAGTAAAAATGGATGACCAGTTTTTACTGAAAGTCCAGTTGGCTAATTGGTGAAAAGGGTCTGTAACTTTGACCTTTGATTGTTTCCTAAGTGAACCATTTCCTTGTATCAACTTGATTCATAAAAAAGACTGGCAAGACCGAAGTCCTGATGTGGACCTGCATTAACTACAGTATAAGCTTAAAATAAATACAAGATGAGCTGTAGAAATATCTTACATTCAATTAAATTAAAGTTAAAATCTAAAATCTAAAATTAACATCAATAATTATGTATCTAAAAATATTTGAAATCCATAAACTTGAATGAGACGCTACAAGAGGCTTTCTCAAAACTGATCGAGTTTAGTAAGTTCTTATTTTCCCTTTTAGACCTCTTGAAAGAGCCAAGACTAGAAATTTTTTTGAATGAATTAGGGAAGAGGTTCCAGCACAAGGCAGCTCTGCACTTGAAGGATGATCTGCCAGTTTCAGTTCTTGGCCTAGGAACCTCTGACAATATTTCCAGACGTCGTAAAACTATAATAAAAATTGGACTTGGATTTAACTATCAAATCTCTAAGAGGGTCTATGCAAGTATCATTGTATGGTGTAGATATTAAAACTGCCAGTAATAATGAACAGTCTCTTGATGCAAAACTGAATGATGGGGTTCCTGAGAGGTAAATTCCTGACTTTAGCACTGTGGATGTCTCTGGGTAAACTGTGAATAATTTTACTTGCCCTTAAGTGAATGCGATCAGTATCCTCTAATAATGATTGAGAACAAGAGCCCCAGACTACAATTTCATATAAACCACTTGGTAGAATTCTCCTATAATAAATAGTTTTCAAGCCTGGCTTTGGTAAAACTTAATCCATTTTAAGACCGCAACTTTCTTGCTCATGAATTGACAAACGTTCTTAGTACACTCTTGCCACGAAAGCCTATTATCGATTGTTAGCCCAAGACATTGACATGATACTTTGTATTCAATTTATTATTGCCGTATCTCAAACATGGCAGGGGGCCCACAAAGGTCTGATTGGAGATTATCATAGCTTCAGATTTAGATTCATGGGCTATAAGTCTGTGTGACAAACACCACATGTTCATCAATGTTCTCCCTAAGGGTGTAGATCATTGTATCATCAGCAAACAAATATAACTCCCCACTTGTTGTTGATTCAGCAAGTTCATTTACAAATATTGAGAGAAATTTAGGCCCTAATATTGAACCTTGCATTCTGACTTATTTCCTGAAATTTGAACAAACTGCTGATGCATAGACATATAGTCAGTAAGCCAAGAAAGCAGATCGCCTTATATACCAGTTGCCTTTAGTTTTTTCCAGTAAAATTGTTTACAGTGTCAAATGCTTTCTGGAAATCGATGAAAAGCACACCCACTTTTAGACCATTATCCAGAGCACTTTTCCATGTTTCTGTTGGGTGGGGTATTAAACAGACTCTGTAGAGTAGTTCTTCCAAAATCCTCACTGCCTATGACTTAGCAAGCCATGTGCCTCCAGGTGGTTGTATAGGGTGTCACAAACAACATCTTCTAAGATCTTTGCGAGAATGCTGAGGAGGGATATAGGTGTCTGTAGTGATTGTTAACGTCAGTTGGTGAGCCTTTCTTAAAGATGGGATTAACTTATGACAATTTCCAGTTCAAAGGGAAAGATGAGTCACTTAGACCCTTGCTAAAAATTGTTGAGAGACTGTGAATAGCAGAGTCACCAACCAGGGATAGATCTCTCCGGGATACGTTATAGGGGATGGTAGCCTTCTTGGGGTTAGCAGCTTTCATGAGCTTAACCTTTACAAGTTCCAGGAAAAATCAACATTGTCCTTGAATGGAGTGATTCTATATATGAAGGTGTTTAGAGATGAAATGTTTATAGGATCAAGCTGCTTAGTCAGATCTTTGCTGATATTAACAAAAAAGTCATCAAAATCTTAAGCTTTAGCAAGGTTGCGGGTTGATAACTCCTCATTGGGATTAGACATTGGACCAATGCCCTTGGCCTTGTACGTTCTCACGACTTAATTTGCCAGTCTCCAAAATTCACCAGGGCTAGATGCTTCCTCAAATAATGTTTGCCATTATTTAAAGCAGTTTCAGCTGTCTCAAGTAGTTTCTTTGCTGTGTTTCTCTTCTCTTTATATAACTTCCATTTCTCGGGGTCACAAATAATTTTGCCTCCTTCATTCATAATAGCCATATTATATTTGATTGTACAGTTTGGCCGAAGCCAAGTTTAGAAATTTGTTTGGCAGGGTGGACTGATCGTATTTTGAATTTTTTTTTCATGTGATCTCTTTTTTTAAAGTCTTAAAAATAAATACAACAAAAAAAGATTTGCACAATGATTGGATGTGTGCAACAGAAGTTAATTTTATTCAAATATTTCCTTTTTTTGGCAGAATATTGAAAGCCCACTTAAGAAGTTGAATGCTGCATCTCCCGGCACATCTAAAGCATCATTTGCTGCAGATCCACTGAGTTTGATTCAAGCTAAAGCTGATACTTTTGATGGCCTTGACCCACTTTCCATGTTTGCAGCTCAGGAGGCTTCATCAAATAAAACGGCTGCAGTGGCTACTTCTGCCTCAGTAACCACAAAAGAAAAGGTACATGTACATCTGTAATTGTAGAATATTATAATTATTATTATGGTTTTAGAAGCCATCTTGTCAGGTTGGCAACCACATGAGAAATAACAGTGTTTTATTATTTATGAGAACCTAATGTCGATAATTTCCGTAAAACAGCCATTCTGAAAATAAATAAATTGTAAACTAAAGCTACACAAATTTTAGGCACCATACCTGTGGTTAAATTTCTCCAGTTGTTATATTATTTGTCTGCAACTTTTCCCAGGAAATTTTAGTTGGCAGGAAGATTAATTTTTACAGACAAATGTATGGAAAATTTCCAAAAGTCAGGTTCTAGCGCAGGTAATGCACTCAAATTTTTTCAGTAGAATCCTTAGGAGTGAAGCTTTAGTTTACAATTCATAATTTTTTTTTCAGAACAGCTGTCTTACGGAAATTATGTATTTGACATTAGATTCTCATACAAACACTGTAAAATTCCCAGGAGCCAATGGGTTAAATAAAGAAGTCAAATAATAGTCAGGCATAAAATAGTTATATACATCATCATCCTTCTTTTTTGCAGTCGTCTTTACCCAAGCGAGGAGCCAACACAAAAGAAAGTGAGGACGACTTCTTTGAGCCTTGGTCTAGCAAAAGAACAGGCATTCTAGCAAAATACACAACATCAGAGAAGCTTTCTATTACTACAGTAAGTTATGTTACTTTCAAGTTATTTTAAAATTGTCTCTGGTGGTGGCGATACAAAGAAAGTTTAATTTTCTTTTAATTTGAAAGGCAAAAAGCATCAGCAGCTAAGACAACAAAATCTAAATAATGTTATTGGTCAATATTTAGCATTTCTTAAGACATCTATTGTTTTGGGTAAAAATAATATTATTCATCTTCCTTAATAATATTACCAAAACGCCCTTTCGAAATTGTTCAATCTTAGGGTTATAACTCGGATCTAGATTTAAAGTACATTACACAAAGCCAGGATAAAATGAAATGTTTTCATTTTATTTTCCTTTTCTTTAGAGTTTCTTGTCATCCAGTGATAAAGATAAATGTAAGTAAAATGACTTTAACTGAAATAAATGAACCAAAAAAAAAAAAAGACAAGTGCCAGTTTTCTCTCTCTCTCTCAACCTTTGGCTGAAGGATTAGGGAGGTGAGCTTGGATGTCAGCATATAAAGGTGCACTATGCAGTCACTTCAGTCCATGTTTGATCTCACCTATGCTCACCCAGACCAATCAATTGTACTGAAGTCAGATAGACCATGACACAGAGGCCTGGGCTCCTACTGTTTCTGAACAATGGCAATCCCTTTCTGACTGATGTATAAGGATGGAGGAGAGACGAGAGAAGGCTAATGGCTTATTTTCACTTCCCCATGTTGGGATCATCCGAACTGAGAGTTTGTTTTAATGATCACAGCTAGTATGATTTCAACAGTTTTTTTTAAGACCTTGGTTGGTGGTCTGGCTTGGCTTTGACCTCCTAATCAGCAGACCAGCACTCTAACAACTGAGCTGACTGTTGGGCAGTAGTTTTACCACAATTATCTGCCAAATTTAATGTCTGTAATTTTGCATTTCTGAAGACATCCATCCTCTTTCTGCAGTTTTAATTTCATCAATTATTGTGATATGATTTATGATCTTTGTTGATCCAAAAAGAGGATTTCCTTGGAGAAGATATTGTTGTTAGTAAAATTATGTAAATTTCAGCTTAATGTAATTAACAATTTATATACTAATTACTGATGTCATTAATAATGATTTATTAGACAGAAATCATGAAAGATGATTGTTTTGGTCTTAATAATTTTTTTCTATTATTTTGACATCTTTCTTTTTTAGTTGTTATCAAGCAGCAAACAACAGTCACAGATAAAGTGAAACACAGGCTGGAACAGCTGGATGACTTTGAAGAAGTAAGCAATCCAAGGTTTTAAACTCATCGTAAACAAGAATTAGAGTCTTCTCATTCTTTTAAAATGTTTTTAATCATCTTTGAGATTCATCTTAATTGTTTTTTTTTTTCAAATCTACTATACCACGTTAAATGGTGTCTTACTACAGTTGGGACCATAATGATTGTTCTTATATTTTCATTTTTTGATTCTAAGGGTTCTGTCAAAGAAATGCTGAATCTTAGTCAACAGGATTATGTCAAGAGAATTGAAGAGCTGAATCAGGTAATGTTATGGACTACTCTAATGTAAACTGAGCCGCAATGATTGTTCTACTTAAGGGTTGATCCTCAACACCCTTTGTTATATTATACAGTACATGTCCCATCTTGTGGTGTTGTCTTCCCGCTCTCAAAGTGTACTTTGACCCCTTCTTTAAATCTTCACTCTACCTCAATTTTTCCTGTCAAATTTTTAGACCAGTTTTTTTAATATGAATTTGCATAATCTATTTCATGTCAAGACATGTAATAGGAAAATTAAGAGTAATGACTTGTTTGATGTTTGGATATACTCATGGAAAAATGTGTTTAAAAAGTTGAGTTTGAACAACAGGGACATAGCCACCTGTACACACAGTGCATGCATGTGTGTCTGAAAAAATCTTGGTGGGGTGGAGGAGGAGGGGGGAGGAGGATGTAGAAAATTGTGCATACCCAGGCTGGAAAAATCCCAGCTACCCCCTGAATAATTGAATACCATTAGATGGCATTCCTTTGTGCTTGATATTGTGAAAATTTAAAAAGTGGTAATAGAACAGTTATGCGCAAATCAAATCTGATCACTCATTTAGCGATGGTTTCATCTCCTGCATAAACTACAAATTTTCATGAACAAGGCAGTCAAGTTTATTCTGGCTCTTGTAGATGGCCCAAAAATGTTATCACCAGCTTAGTAGATGTTGGAAACAGAAAAGTATCAAATAATACTATGTATAGTATACTCTTAATTTTTCTTGTGATTATTTCACTGGCCTAAACCATGCTCCACCCAGGTTGTAAACGAGCCTTCCGCAAATATCAACCCTGAACTAATATGAAATGTTTTATTGACTGTGCACAGGCTTTAATTTCAGCTTGGGAATCAGATCAGAGAGTGAAGGCTTTAAAGATTGCTATTCAGGTTAGTTTAGGTGTGGTTAGTCCAGCTCCTAATCCAGTTATCTGTATTTTGATGCAAGTGTGCAGCTGTAAACGTGGACAACTTCTGTTATCCTTATGAGGACATTCGCTGATGGTACGGTGATAGCTTGGATGTAGTAACAAAATTTCGTAATTAGTCTCAAGCCAAAAATATTCAAACCCTTAAGCCTCAAAACTAATGGAAAAACTCTCCAGCTGAGACTGTAGTTTAAAATTTACAGTATGTACTAGTATGCAGCATTGTAAGGTCATTTTGGTAGCATTAACGATAAGCATGGAAAACAAATAAACAAAATTGTTGAGTCAACCAGGCTGAGTTTTTGTAGCATGCCAGACTTACAGTCTGAAGGTCTTGGGTTTTACCTGTTGCTTTGATGACTGGTTGTGATGAGTTCTGAGCTCCTCAGTCATGCATTGCATGGCATGTAGTACAGGGTGTATGCCTTCTACCAGTTAAGATATTTAACCTTAGTTGTTATTTCTTTCAATATTTTTTGCCTTACTTGACTAGATATACTGTACTTACTGGTATTTCTATTTTATATTGTTGTATTTCATTTGCCGGCAGTGTGCTAAGCTTCTTGCAGATGTGTCTGTAATTCAGTTTTATCCCAGCAAATTTGTTCTTGTTACAGACATCTTGGATACATTTGGTGAGTTTGTAATCAGCAGGAATTCCCTTAACTCTGTAGCCAGAATAATGGTCAATGTGAAATATAAACTTGCACCAAGCAAATTTCCAATTTAGTCACCAATGTTTTTTGATTGGTGACTAAACAGACACATAGCAAATTGAGTTATTGTCCAAACATGTTCAAAACTCCAAAACATCCGCTTTCATATATATTTTTATTCACGATTCACACTGGTGATTTTTTGTATTTTTATATTCTAATTGTGATGATCAAATCTGTTTACCATATTTGACATCCCAAAATAAAAACATTTTCTCTTTGAAATCAGGCGCTGGTGTGTCTGTTCTTTGACAGGTCGTAGATACAGCTGTAATATTAATGCCCATAGAATAAACATTGTATAAACTTGTCTTAGATTTTAACTGGTATGCAACCAGTGCTTTTCCTCTGCAACTTCCTCACTTGAATGTGCGGGCTTCTTCGATGTATGTCGTGTTAACTGTTCTTTGCATTGTAAATCTTAAATCAAGTGACTTTGTTTAATGGTTGCAGGGAGGCTTGTGTATGAAAGAATATTCCGCAAATCCAGCACTTTTATGCCAGGAAGTAATATGCCAACCATGCTTCCAGGTAGAAAAAAATTAATAGTCTGTAATAATATTGGTATCAGTATTATTAATTAGATAAAAAGAAAGACAAGGCTTTTTTTTGTCTGTGAGCAATGTTTATGCTTCTTTTGGTGAATGTCTCCTCAACTGAGTCATGTTCTGGCTGCATGTCTTCTGTTAGTGCTGAAGTGACTAACGTTCGATCGCAGGTCACCTTATTCTAATGTTTTGTCTTAAGATACATGTATTGTCTTTATCTTTACCCAGAACTTTGTTTTTACTATCCAGTTTAATTTTGAATGTTTAACAGAATTGCATCCATTATTTTTTGTTTGTCAGAAAATTTTACCCCTGATCAGGTACCCGACTCTGCTAAGGAAACCTGTCGAAACTGGTTTTACAAGATTGCCTCAGTGCGGGAACTTATCCCTCGATTGTATCCTGTTCAAACAATACTTTTGAGTACCTTTCACTATAAATTAGTTCTTGTTGATAAAGCCGTTTTACCTTAACTCTGATACTGCCAGTTTTTAAAACAATATTTGATTATAAGGTAAAAACGAAGTATGAATCGCATTTGTTTTGTTTCCAAGAAGGAAGAAGCACAGCGCCTGGGACTGAATACAAGGAATGTCAGGGAATGGTTAACACCCCAACAAAAATTCTTCAAGTAGCAATTTCGCGCATTTTTTAACCCGTACCACAATTTTTTGTAACAAACATGCACTTGTTATGTTGGAACAGATTACTGTTTACTGGTTATTCAGTCTTGATAACTAACCTTGACTTATTGAAGCTATGTGGAGACGGCAATCCTGAAATGCTACAATTTCTTAACATCTGGGTAAGTTGCGCCCTTAAATTGTTTTACGTGTACCAAACAAAGTCATTATTTCTCTATAGTATTGAATGGTTTAGCTGGATTGCAAACTGTACTATGAGTCATGTTCTTGTAATTTCAGAGAGTTCTCACAGGGTCTTGTTCGTCTCACAAAGATGATTCGCGGCATTGGTGATCCTCTTGTGGCGATATATGCGAGGACCTATATCTGCAGAGTGAGTGCAGTATCTTTCACGTTTATTTAACATTTAGGTATTTATACCAAATATTCAAGTTCGAAGGATACTTTACAACCTACTCCGATAACGATTCAGTTTATTTTAATTGCGATCGTTTTAGATATAATAAAGAAAAATGGAATCAAGTCCTTAGTAGTTTGCTTCATGTAATATTGAGCTCCTTAATGGAACTGCGTCTGAAATGATCTTTGATTTTGTCAGGTTGGTATACTCGTCGCACCTGATGTTCGTGATCATCTGATTGAGAACCTTTTCAGCTTCATCGTCAGTTATAAACAGGTATTAAATTACGCATAGCCAACACGCTCAAGTTAGAAGCCTGCCGCTGCGTAACTACCTTTTCCGCTCAAGTTACTGTGCGAAAGCTGAAACGAGAGCAAAACAAGTAAATGAAAGGGGAAGGGGAGGGGAGAGAAGGAAACGCTTGCCAGTGGGGTTTGCAGGCAAGCGTTTCCTCTTCGCCCCTCCCCCTCCCCCTACCTATCTCACTCCAACTTTCGCTCAATAACTCTAGTGGAGGCGCGGCTTGCCACGCGGGCTACAAAAAAAAAATGGTCATTCACACTACAATAAACAAAGGAGCCGTTGAGATCTTAAAGCAAGTGTAGTCGGTGCAAAATCCTGCAGGAAGGAGCGCGCGAGAATATTACTGTTGGGTATGGTTTTCCTCGGAAACAAATTATACTTTGTCGAAAATGTTATCCTATTCTCTTTTTTTATCCCTATTATTTTTAGCTTCAGAGCGATACAGTACAGAATATCCTTGCTGAACAACGACTTGGTGAGTACAAGCGATAGAGGAAATGGTAAAAAATTATTGAGAAACCACAACGACGAGCGATGCCATTTGTAGAAGACCATAAAAGACAATTTTTTTTACTGTTAGCCTTTTCCGATGTTTTGAAGTAAATTCAACTGGGCGTGACTTTCGGTCTGCAACTTAGTCCAGGGCATCTACCATGACTAAAGGTCTCGTTACCAATGATAACATCGCTTGTTCACTGAAGGACAATAGGCGACGGCAGCAGCAAAGAAAACGTCGGCAAAGCATCGGACGTTTGGCTGATAATACAAGGGCAATGTTTGATTTCTTTTTCTTATCTTCGATACAGTCGTTCTTGAGTATTCAGAGTAAAGGATCTGCTTACAGGTTACAAGTTGAGCAAGTTGGAATGATAGTGATGAGTTCAGTTGAAGAAACGCTTGTCAATATTTCGTTACTGTCGTTCTCGTCGCCTCTTAAGTTCTCAGTGTAGGAACGACGAGAAGGGAGGGATCGGACATGGATTGGATGAACCCTGTAACCCTGTAATTTAGTGAGTTACAAGGGTTGATCCCGCTATCTGGCCCGATCTTGGTTTTTTTTAGTATGTCTATAAAATACTTTTGGACATGTTGGCCGGTAAAGACAACATTGTTTTCCTTGTGTAATTTCAGAGATGCCTCAGTACCTTCAGCTGTATCCACCTGCTTTAGACTGGATCTTACAGTGTATTGCACAAAAGAGCCCTGAAGTAAGTCACATTACAAACTGCTGTTGTTTGATCCCCATTGCACAATTTCTAGACGACTTTATTACTATGGCGTAAACCATCATCATTCTAGACATCTATGAGTTTTCTTGAAAAATTCAACACAAATTTTTAAAAAACAATTAAGTAATGGTTAAAGGGGCCGGAGACATTGAACTAAAGTGTGCTTGTTTGCTTATTTAACCAGTCCACCCTTACCGATATTTTGAATCGCTGTAAGCAAGAATGTAACAGGTCAGTAAACCATCTGCTCGTGCGGTTCAGCTGTTTGCTTGATCTGTTCCAGGTTTCCCCCTCAAGTTTTGTGTTTTTCTTTTTATCTCAGTGCTTTGCTGTTAAACTCGATTATCACAGCATTCAAACCAGAATACATTGCAGAAAGGTACGTATACAGCTTACTCCATAGACCGCTGCGGACTGCTGGTTGTGAGTCACCTAAATACTCGGAGAGACTGTAGAGAGCGAACGGAGGACTTTCTTCGCCAGATCCCCTCTTAATACTGACAGTACTTCTACCCGTTTGCTTGACTGTCAAGGAAGGGTTGAAAAAAAAAGAAAAGATATCTAAAAAAGGTAGTAGGTCAACGCCAAAGGGGTAAATAGGATCAAGCAAGACACTTTTACTGTCAACCACCTATTATTAACGTATTGTTGTGGTATTCAGAGTATTTTTTTTATTTCGCTTTTTAACACAGAAGATACTGCGTACAGGATAATTTACCTTCAGTTTTGCAGCACTAAGAAAACCAAATTGTCCGCGTGACTTGTGTAACTATTTTTCAATACAGGGCTTTGCAGTTCACTGAACTCATCAGGAAT
>OZ037997.1:34387258-34522258 GCA_964035705.1 Porites rus | reverse complement strand
CTCGGCCACGTTTACATTTAATTTTCATGTGCTTGTCAGTTTAGGACAGGACAGGACAGGAGAATCTGTAAATAATAACTTTTGTTGTCGCTGCGTGGCACTGATGGAAGTGACGTCATTGTCAAGCTTGAACCTGGTCCTGGTACCTTATCTTAATTGCCTTGTACATTCAAGTTTCCGCAACTGAGTTGAAAACAAAACGCTATTCTGAATAAAAGTAAATTTACTACTATTTTAAGCCTCCAAGCACTGTTGTTCCGTTATTTCAAAAGAGAGGCCATGTTGTTTTCAAGGCTGACATGTTGTGCCGTTTTACGGTTGATTTTTCTTTAGTAACTCTGATTTTATTTAATGTTATGGACTTATATGGGCATTGATTGTATTTTACTCACGTGCTATAGCTTGTAGTGTAAACCCGATCGTAAACCCCACTTTTCTTAAAGGCCAGATTTTTCTGGAGCACATTTTATAGTCCTTTTCTTTTATTTTAACAGCGCTTTAACTCTTATTGACGAGAAAAGGCTTCTTGGTCATCTTATTACTGGATTTCTGCGTAAGGTAGGTGTGCTGAATGCGCCTTTATGACTTGTTCTTACTCAAGAGTGATCTGTGATGTCGGCGGAGAAAGGGGCAAGGCAACCATGTATCAGAACCGACAATGATCGTGGGTAACTTAGCAAAATCATAGTTTCCACTTCTGTTATCACTTTCTGTGTGTTCAGTTGCCTCCTTTCCGTCAAAATACATGTGTGACTAAGAAAAAACGAGGGTACTGTTGGTTGCGTGCAGAGTAAACCATGTAACGGCGTTGCCTTGTAATTTGTTGTCACGTCTTAATGTTGCAGATTGACTTTGGCCGTGATTTTGAAAGGCAGCTGGATTCGTATGTGGATGCTCGTTCATCGTTCTCGAATCTGGAAAGTGTTCTAGTAATGCTCGTTCAGGTAGTAGCAGACAAACAACCAAGCTTTGATTATTGGGTGTGGAGGTTCCTGGGTGACTAATGTCCTGTCTTAACCTTCTTCTTTTGAACAGAGTGTGAACTTGCTGGCCATGAGGACTCGCCAAGTAGTAAAAGGAAATCATACTCGAAAAACCTCCTCATTTATCAGGGTAAGAATGCTGTATTCATCAGCAAATTCTCTAAAGCATGGCCGGGGCAAACAGTCCAAAATATCCTAAATCTTATTCTGAAGTTTTTGGTACATGTTTTAATTTCCTGAACAATTGTCTTCTTGACTGAGTTTTTTAAATTTGCTTCCCCTTCTGTGAACATGGTTTATACCACGGTAATGGCTATCATAAGCGGATTCAGAGGGGGGCTTAGGGGCTCGCCCTTCCCCCATAGCTGACAAATGTCCTTTCCCCTCTTTCTGAATTATCTTAATCCGCCCCTGGTTATGATTAACCTTTCTGGGTTGAAATGTTAGGGGTCAATTTGTAAGTGTAATTGTAATTGTAAAGAATTTGTAATTGTAAATTGCTCACCCACGGAGCACTTAGGAGTTCCTACGAACTCGTTGAAACGTGTCCGTGCGTTCGAGATCGAATTGGAATTTGGGCATGTTGGTTTTTGAGGAGAGGGGAAAAAGGGAATCCCGGAGAAAAGCCTCATGGAGCAAAGGAGAGAACCAACAACAAACTCAACCCACATATGGCGTCGACACCGGGATTTGAACCCGGGCCACATTGGTGGAGGAAAGTGCTCTCACCACTGCTCCTCCTTGGCCCCCGTTAGCTGTTTGCACAAATAATTTCTTATCTTTTTTGGCAAATCGTCGAAAATTGCGTACAGTCATTGTACATTAACCTGACTCCGCTCTCAATGTACCAGATTAAAGGAAAATATATCGAAAATAATCACTATATAAGAGACACAAAACTAGGATTTAGTTTATTCTGCAGTTTTAATTGTATCTTTCTACACTTCCGCAGGCTTGTGTGGCGTTCTGTTTCATCACTATCCCCTCCATAGACGATATTTTCGTCCGCCTCAAGCTCTACCTCCTGTCCGGGCAGGTTGCCATGGCAAACCAAGCCCTAAGTCAAGGTCAGCAGCGGTAAACAAACCAAACCAATTGAAACTTTATGAAATACTGACCTCGTTTCTTTCAAACGTTTTGCGTTTATTCCGTCTTGTTCAGTTTTCTGAAAGTTGAAAGGGGAATGCGTCTGCACCAAGACAGATGCAGTAAAATTTTTCGGCCTGCTATTCTCGTTCTCAACAATCCTAAAAGTTGATTGTTTCAGCATGTCGTAGTTGTGCAGAAGACGGCAAAGAAATTTACAGAAGAAAGCGTGTTGAAACCTGCAAAGCTTTTTCAGCAATTAAACCATTGTTTTTTGACGCTCCCGATACCGTCGCCGTAGTTGTTTCGCAAGGTCCCTATTTCAATGACACACGAACAATTGCTCATTCCCGGCTGAGTTTTCCAGGGGCGTACGGATTTTAGTACACGCCCCCGAAGCTAAAGGTCCCTGCGATTCCGATTGAACTATAATTTACCGTGTTTTTTTCTACTCGTTTCAGCGGATGCCTTTTTCAAGGCATCCATTAGTCTTATTCCAGAAGTACCTCGTACGATTGGTAAGTCTGGGGGCTCAGTATTAAGTTGTTGTCCTCTCGTTGATATCTCCTGATTCACAGAAAGTTGAAGGGTTGATGATGAAAGCATTACAGTGGAACCCTGGTCTACAGACACTCGCTTAATACGGACAGTTTCGTTTCCCCCGACGAAAAGCTCATATATTTTCTTTAGAATTAACAGGCTTGTTACGGACACCTGTTAATACGCACAAAGGACACTTTTCTGTGTTCCGAGCCACAAACTCTCCTGTATTTTCAATCCCGCTTTACGGACACTGGTTATCCGCGCACTGTCTATTCTCATTTTGTGCTAATTGTAAACATTGTACAATGTTCAATACTTCAATGTTTAATACCATTTTATTTTATCACTTAGCTCGCCTTTCGTCCACTGTTTGACCCTACTACTGTGGCTCTTTCATAAAGGTTTCTGCCTCCCATTAAACCAGTTTAACTTCCTTGGCTTTGTTCTTCAGTCACTCGTTGCTCCTTTGTATCTTTATACCGATAACACACGTGTCTGTGACTCTATTTTCTGAGAGCTCGCTTAACACACACACGTGATTTTCTGAACTTAAGGGATGTATGTTATAATCTGAGGGGTAAGGGCAGTAACTTGGCAAAGTCTTCATTTTAACACTGAGTGAATGTATAAATCCCTTTCATTTATCGCTAGCAAGCTGACGAATAAGATATCGTTATTTGTTAGAAGCTTCGATAATCTTTAAGTATTTAAAAAGGCTCTACAAAAAATAAATTTAGAATCTTTCTACTACCTTTTAACTTTTATTTGTAACTGGAGTGATTTTACTTAACCCGTAAAACAATATCTGACAGTTAGTGCCAAATAGTTACAAGCTAGCAAAAGAAAAGAATGAAATTAGAGTGTGATACTGCATAGTAGTCTACTATCTATTTCACGTGTAAAGTAAAATCACTCTAAGTTATTTTTATTATTATCACTTTTTAATATATGAATATATATCTTTTTGTAATAGATATTGGATCTTATGTAGTTATAGTTTTTACTTAGGTTAGGTTACTTAGGTTGTTAGGTCGTTGACGACAACGGTTTATTTCCTGAACGCATGATAAAAAAGGCACTAAAAAGGACAAACGATGTTGATCTTCTCCTTTCAGGGGGTTATTTCGCATATTTATTATTGTAAATCCGGGATACCTCTCTTACTCCGTAGTGCGTCTAAAAATATTTCGTTATGATGGAACACCTTATACCCAGTAAAGCACTTAAGGTTATTGTAACATCAGTAAACGTAAATGAGAGCAAACTCTCCTTAGACGGATCTATTTATCATTTAGAAATCGATCACAAGGTGAAGCCCTCGGAACCGTTCCTTGTGGAGTACATGAACAATTTCTTTTCCACTCTGTTGGTGGTGCCGGTGGGTGGTGTAGTCTTTGTGTTATAGTTAGAACAAACAGCACTATTGTCTTATTTTCTCCTACTTGCGGCAGTATGAGTACGTCTCAGTTTTCAGAAATTAAAGTCCTTCAGTTTTTCCGTTGTTAGTTATTTTATTTGTTTGTTTCTTAAACTTTTGTTAGTCTGCTTATACGCAGTCAAAATATGATTCATTTCAAATATTTCAGTTCAAGATCAAGGTGATTTTTATGTAAGAAGTAACAGGGGTTGGTGTCAAAATATTTCCATCCACCACTGTTATTAATTGAGCTGATCTTCGTGTTTTGTTGATTGTAGGATTCACCTGATCAAGGAGCTTTGTATCTGGTGCGAGGTCTGCTGAATGTTGTGCAGGAATACACCTGGGAGTTACATGGAGGCTCTAAAATGACCATTTATCTCAACGCCATTGGCCTTCTTTCCGCCATGAGTCAGGTTAGCTTTACTTTTTTAGAAGACAGCCTCACTTCGTTTTGATCGCCAGTTACAAAGCCACTCTGACCTGTGTCAATACCTTATTTCCTCAGGATTATTTCATCTATCACGTTGAAAAAGGTAGGAATTTTTTATTTGGATGCGACTGAAACACTCTCAATGTAAGATAAAACTCTGTCTTTTGACACAAATTTTCTCTTTCTTTCTTTTTGTCCGCAGTGGATTCAAACGACCGACTTTACGGTTGTGACAAGAAGTTTCTGGCGGAAATCAGTCATATAGTTTCTACGTTAATGGAGGCAGTATTTGAGCATTTGAAATCTCTAACGTCTGACGAAGTAAGTGCAATTTGTCCATCAGTTGTTTGAAGTACTCTGTCTTACGGGGTTGGGGGTGTTCTGTCATACTTTTTTTTTATCTCTTTTACGTTATACCCCTTCGCGTCAAAGGAAGCTGGAAAATAGAACGCCTCTGTAATAATTTGACGTCATGTTATTTGTTGTTCTGTATCTCCCAATCAGGAGTTAAAAAAGCAGGCAGCAATTGCCATTGGATTCTTTAACAGGTAAATGCTCAGTATCTTTCCGTTAACACCGCTTGAGTCAAAAATGAGAACCGATGACGTAGCTAAGTGGGGTCTGTTCTTGTTTATTATAAGGATGGTGTGCCACGCTGACCTTTTGCAGGCTCAGTTGCAAACCCTGGCGCTGAATTTGTGGAATCTCGCTCAGAAGCACGGTTTTGGGAACACTAAATACACAGTAAGTATTTCGCTGGGTATATTACACTTTACAATGTGGTTTTAATTTCGCAGTCTGAGTGAAATACTAAACTGTAAATATCTTAATGAGAGCAAAAAAAATTGGCCCTTTTTTTGAATGTCAATGTATTTAGCACGGTAGTACTAATTGGGGACCGCCATTTTACTTGGTCATCTGAGCCACGCGAAGGTCTAGCCATTTGCAGGGCAAAGGTAGTGCTTTCATTTGTCAGTCATTTTAAGACCTTGAGGGTTGGTCAGGTCCCGGGAATCGAACCCGCGACCTCCCGCTCTGCAGTCAAGCGCTCTACCGACTGACCTACTCCTACTGCGGCAATTGAACAGTGCTTTCCTTTGGATTTATCTCAATTTTCGTTAATGTCTGGCCGAACGCTACATTATGCAGCGACTCGAGTGAAGCGCTAAGAAAGGTTAAGTGAATGTTGTACATTGATGATAGTGTATTTGGACGTCAACAGGTTCGCACTTTAGAGTACGTAAAGCAGAAAGGAGCCTCTGGGAGCAAGGAATTTGCCGCGATAGCGCAGAAAATGAACCTGCAGTCAAGAGCCTGATCATACGTACTTTACAAGTCCTCAGTGGAATTGAACCATTTTATTGATTAGTAGAAACAGTTTCTTGAGGACGATACATGTTTATACTACTGACGGTGATTTAAATCCTTTTTACGAAGGGACCTGAGGAAGATTTAAAGCCCCAGTCCGTTTGCTCAAGGTTGAACAGTGAATGAGTAATTGTAATGGTGTTTTTATGCCCAGAGATGCAAGTAATATCGAATTTTGCAATTTGGCAAAATCTCACCAAATCTGTTTAACTGATACTCTGAGCTTGGTTAAATTTTCGTTATATTCACTGTGCCTCTTTCTTTAATAAATTATCTGTGTTTCTGGTGCTATCTGGCTTCCTTAGGTAAAAAGTGAAACCAAGAAGACCATATAGGTACTTCACCTGGGGTCTGACAATGAAACTGCGGAAAAAAAGGTTGTGATTGCGAAATCCCGTTCTGTCTTACTCACATTAGAGACTGAACTAGCCCAGTCTATACCAGACTTATGCGCGCGCGGATCCAAACCTACGGTGACACTGTGTTCCTTTGAATATTGAAAATAGTAACTTGATAGATTATTTTATTGATCAGATTTTAAATAGCTTTTTTGCATTGGAAATGTAATGTGTAAAAGAACAAAAATACAGTGTAAAATAATGACTTAAGTCTATTTTTACAATTAAAGAACGTCTTTCTTACGGAATCGTTTCTTGGTTTTGGGAAAGGGGGTTGGCTTTATCTCTTTTTGGTGCAAGATGTATTTTCCGGAGGGGGGATTTCTACGGGAGGTAGTTTGTGTCCCTCCGAGCTGAAGATGCAGACGCTTAAGCCAGCACGTCATGCATGTACATACACTGCGGCCATGCGAAGTTTAAAAAAGCCTTTTCCGAGAGAAAAGGATTAAATGCCCGCCAAACTCCTTGCAGTAGATAAACTTAATATAATGAAATATTTCTGAACAGGACCCTATGCAATTCAATCTTTAATAATTCACCGCTTGCTTTGTTGGTTGTAATCTTTTTTAATATCATAGGTGACGAATTACTCCTTAATTTTAGCGCGAAATTTCAGCGTTAATTTGTAATTTCACATGTGAAATTACAAAATTTCCATGGCAACCCGTCCGTACGTCTCAGTGTCAAGATGGCGACGAAGTTTTAAAATGCCGTAAATGAAAATGTTAGGGCACGAAAAGACGCTTTAGAAAACCTGAACACACAAGAGAACATCAAGAAGGATTCTAACAGGTATTTTGCCGAAAAAGTCTGAAAAATTCTGAACTTTATAAGCCAAATTTAAGGTCTAAACATTTGAGAGAGTGGAGTTCTCGATCGATACGATCCAGGTTAAACCATAGTTATTACAGGAGACTGGTTATGAAAAGCGGCAAACATCAATGATAAAAACAACAGTGCTGCAGTTTATGTTGGAAGCACCCTGAAAGTGCACAATCCTTTGTTTTCTGTTGGCAAATTGTTACGGAATAAATTAATGCAACGTTTTTATTGGTCAATACAATCAAAATGATAGGAATTCTTTTGAACGTTGTGCACTTTCAGGTCCACAAAAACATATAACAAAGGAGTCTGACGGGTTTCATAACCATTCCACTCAATTAACTATGGTTAAACATGTCAAAAATCCAAGATTGCTAACGTAATTTGTCACCCATGATATTAATAGGTAATCAAATGGTATACTCGTGAAATTAGGGAATAATTTCACTTGCGTTTTGTCCAAATCCTAATAATTTCCCTCGCCTGAAGGCTCGGGAAATTATTAGGATTTAGACAAAAAGTAAGTGAAATTATTCCCTAATTTCACTCGTCACCATTTGATTACACTTATATTTCAAGCATTATTCTTTTTCTGAGGTCCAGATGGGGAATTAACATTTTAAGTCACGAAAGGGCATGCCATATTCGGGTTCTTTCGCATGTTTTTGGTAGTGAACAAAGGGCCATGCTGGAGGTGGGCTGGGTGGGGTTGACCCTAACCTCTAAGGAAATCGACGGTCCTAATATGAAAGAAAGGATTTTTGTCTGTTTGGTTCCATTAATACATAAATATAGTTTACCTTTTAGCTTAAATAATTAATATGTTCATTTTCAATTATTTGTTTTTGTCCTTATCTAGTCTGTGGGACAATAAAAAACACCTGGTTACCAGTATTTGTCATTATTTTGTTTCAATAGTTAAAATTGTTTACGTACAGTGTTAAGATAACTTTGTCTTTTAAAATTTTGCGTTAGTTTTAGAATTTCTTTGTTTTAAAATTTTTCTCCCTTCCTGACGTAAATTTCCTTTATTACAAAGCAATTTTACCCTTAACAAAAGGTTATTTCTAAGTCGCGTTAATTTCAAATTAACCCAATGAACCCAATCTCTTATTTCCCACGATAAAATGGTTATTTTAATTCGCTGGTGATCGCTGATATCATTACGATCATGTCATACTATTCCTTTCTCTAAGATTCTATTTCGTATATGAACCCGTCAATCATTATTTATTACTCCGCCTGTATATATGATGCCGTTAGATTTTATACATCCCTTTTTTAACACATGATTAGTTCTTGCATATTTCTTCTTCAGTACAACAAAAGGAGAAAAAACGCGGGAAGTTCCGAAAGCCATTCTAAGGTACAGTTGAACCTCCATTAAGACTGTCTAAGCGCGGCTATCTTTTGACTGTCCCAACGACAGGTCTACCATTGTTGTAGGCCATCAATCGTTTGATAGACTTAGTTTGGATTCATTTTCAATTAATACAGTCCGAGATAGATGGTGACGACCGATTGCGAACCAGTAATGCTTCTCCCGTCGCGCGTTTGTTTCAGAATAAAGTGATGTTTCTGCTAAAGATTATGCTAATTTATGACGAACCTCTACTGAGCGGCCAACCTCCTCTATTATTAAAGGCTAAACTGTATTTTTCCAGTAGTTGTTCATGTTGTCAAGAACAGTTATAACTGCTTCAGTTTTATTTGAATATTTATATGCTGTGCGAAATTGTATTTGAAGATTGTTAGAATAAAGGCATGCTTTTTGTGAATCTCATTTAGCTATTTTAGTACATTAGTACTTAGCATAAGAATATTTATTTCTAAAGATATTTTTTGTAAGTAATTATAAATTGGGTGCCATTTAAGGATTGTTTGAAGCAGTCTTGGTTATTAAATCAGGAGCACCCAACGACGGTTTCCTCCTAAATACATTGAAAGCACTTTTTAGGCGTATCCAGAGTACTTTTAGATCTCTAGAAATACTTTCTAAGCGGTGCTATAAAATTTGTACCTGTTTGGTCATCCAAGGAGAACTTATTATTTTCCCGAAAATCTTAGATGCAATTCAACTTATTACGAAAGTTAGAATTTTTCTGATACCTCTCTCCTTCACATTTTTGAATCGGAAAGTTTTAGGCATCCTTTTTTGTACGAAAAACAGGCTAACTTGGGCGGTGAAATGTGAAAAATTAAACTTCAGAAAATCGTAGGGAATTTATTAGATAACCTTCGAAAATTGTACATGAATGGAACGGTCATCTAGAAATTTTCAGCAGTTCTCAAGTAGTAGAAAATTCTAGGCAATATTTGTTTCTCCGAACAGATATTTTACAGGAAACAGTTGTTGGGTGCTCCGTGTAACTGAGCATAGTCACTATAAAAGTAAATATTATATTATTATTATCATTGCTAATACTCTCAGAGAAAGGTGTAAAATCTGGTTTTCATTGGCCCCTGGTAACAACCAGTTGCCTAGGGAAGCCAAGAAGAGTCCTTTATTTTACCTTTCCTCCCTGGCCTACATCTTGAACACTTTCCTAAGGATCCTCGCTGACCCCAGAAGGGCACATCATCTATGAATCAGTTCAATGGATGTGTCGGCACCTACGGTCCTCAGATTTTCTTTTAACCTCAGCGGTATTTTCCCCAATGCCCCTACCACTATGGGTATTAACTTTTTCCTTACGCCTCACATTATTAGGATTTCTTGATATTTTCTACTTTCTCGCCCTCTCTTGCTCCCACCCTTCCATCATCCAAAATTGCCACGTCTAAACTTTGGCAGTTTTTCGCTTTTTTGTCAATGATCAATAGATCCGGTCTCCTAGCCTCAATGTCGTGGTCTGTTCGTATACTAAAATCCCACAGCATCTTGTAATCCTTATTTTATTTTCCTGACAGGTCCCAATTGGGATTGCTCTAGCTACGTTGTCATCTCTCTTTTTATATTCTTTATTTTGTGCCAGGTTTGGATACGCACTTACAATATGGCTGATGGTCTCGTTGTTTTGTTTGCACATTCTACATTTGGAATCGGTCTGTGTCCTGTCCATTGTTGCTTTTACATGATTTGTTCTTATTGCTTGATCTTGTGCTGCAACAATAAGAGACTCTGTTTCTCTTTAAAGCTCTCCTTCCTTCAACCAAGTCCATGTTTCATCGTGTCTTTGATCTTCACTCTGTCTCGCAAACTGCCCGTATAATGGCTTCTCTTTCCATCCTTGGATATTTTCGGTTCTCCTCCTGTCTTTGAAACTGGCAGCCGTTTCTTGGTTTTCAATTATTATCATTATTATTATTATTGTAGTTCGAATATGTTTGCGCTTGAAATTAGTTTCTTTGATTTTATAATTGAAATGTTTTAAATTGAAATGAATTTTTTTATCGAAATGAATTTTGTGATCAAAACAAAGTGTTTTTTTTAATCGAAATGAATTGCAAATAGTGCTTTGATTAAATAAAGAAAATTATCATCACCAAAATCTAAGATATATTTAGTACTTATTATTATTATTGTTATTATCAACACGTGTTCAAAATAGGACACTAAATAAACGTAAATCTTGACAACCTTCCACGAAGTCGATTACGTTAATTTTTTTATCAGTTTTCTTTAGCGGATTGCAAGCAAATTCTAATCTGAATAGGATTAAAGACATTTTTCATAATTACTTTAATTTTACTTTTTCCTGACAACTCTATTTACAAGTATTCATAATAGGGATGATAGACCGTGTTATTCGTAATTCCAAAATTGTCTAAATCCAAATATTATTGTTCATTTTCTTTGTAAACCCGTCATTCACTACTCAATATTCTGCTTGTTTCATCATGATGTAGATTTCAAAAATCCCATTTTTAAGACAAATATTTTCTTCTTTCGGGCCCATTATTGATTTAGCCCGGTAATGGGTTTATTTTGAGGCGGGACTTTATCTTATTGTACAAGCTGTTGAGGTTGACAGTCACGATATCGCCTCGGAATAGACAACACACAGGGTGGGATGTAAATTCGCGAACTTCGCTATCCTTCGTCCATTTTTCTTCTAGCGTCGATCATGATAGTCGCTAAGCCCAAATTTCTATTAAGGAATAAACGTTGATTGGAAAAAAATGGCCGCAACCAAACAATTTGGAGCACTCCGAGTTCCATGACAAACAGCTGACGCATTTACTAAATCCCTCAGTAAATAGCATTGCCTTAGCATGGCAGATCAAAGTAGTGAAGATGACATATAAGGTACTCATTGAGTTGAGGGGATAATGATAATAATTAAGATTACCTCATGTTAAATTTATAGTTTTTATTGCGCTTCGTACTTGAACACGGTGCTCGGGCGCCAAGTAATAGTCTTGGTCTTGGGGCGTGACTAAAAACATTTTCCGCCCGGAAAGTAAGAAGTTTTACATGATCCAAAAAGCAGGAACATTAAGATTTTGTCCAGGTGATGCAAGGAATATTTTGATCGGCGACAAACTTTCTCTCTTCAGCTAGTCTCACACAGTTTGTTCCGTTGAGAGTATTAATAATTTATGGAATTTTATGTGACATAAATGATGTGTGATGAAGTTCTTACCATTCGTCTGTTTCAGCAACAAGACATCAGTTCTATCGACCGCCTCGAATCATGTAAGTTGGTTTGTTGCTGTTTTTCTCAATGATTGTAATTCTGAATCTGAGTCTTAACGTGTCGGTGGTCCTTGCTGTGACACGCTTCAAACAACCGCCGATCGATCCTCAACTTATCTTTGTCTTTTATGTTCGTGGCAACATCAGATTAGAATATTTAACAATTAATGAATGAGGCTGAGTATCTTATGAAGAATTATGGAGATCGAGGAGGGTGTTATCCGTCGAGACCGTAGGCCGAGGCGGATAACACCCTCCGAGATCTACAAAATTCTTCATATGATACGAAAGCCGAATTCAATAATTGTTTTATTATTCATGCAAAATAATTCCTTGTTTAAAAACAAAGCCAAAGCATGCTTACCTCCATCGATGTTAAAGGGACAGTGTCCCGATTATGCGCACGGGCGAGCGTCATCTGTTTTTTCTTGAAAAGACAATAGAACTGTCATATTGACTCGACAAGATTTCCTTCCGGACCACACCGCCGACGGAAATTTGTTGTTTATATTCTCAAGTAATATTGTAGACTTTCGAAGAAGTCTTTTGTCTTATATAAAAATTTGGCTCGCGGTTCGAAGACTCTTCGCGATTTTATCGCCAGCTGGACCGCCTGGCAACCCGACAATCTCGTTCCGCTCGCTTTAAAAACATATTTTCCAATTTGAAACTTGTGAGGTCAGTTGTTCCAAGTCCAGTAATATCTGCCTGATTTGCTCGCGTTCTAGCCTCAAACGTTTGTAAGACATAAATAAAAATGCAATCTCAACGCTATGAATAATCACAAAGGTTAGTCAAAAATGATATTATGATTTCATGGCACTAGTTTTTCTAAACATGTAGCGCCTGTTTGTTTGATTTTGTCGGCCGTAGGGAGATTCATTTAAAAGTTTACTAACGCGTCGTGGCAAAACATTCTGCTTCACGATGCTCCCCTCCACAAAATCTCCTCAGTTACATCAATGTCTCAATGGTTTCTTTCTTACAGTCTTAATTGTTGCTGTTTCATTTCTGCGTATTCCTTTCACAATTATCTGAGCTTGTATGGAAGCTAGCAGAAGAAATAAGCCTTCAGTCGGCATCAAAGTGCTTCCAGTCTCTTGGTCCTTCGGCCATCGGCAATAAAAGTAACGCCAAAAAATCCAGATTTTGCTCAAATCGAAACTTAACAGGAACAATATATCATTGATCTATAATCCTGAGAAGTTTGAGTGTCGTATTGAACCCGGCCAAGCGCGATGCAAACGGATTTTTCAAGATTCTCTTACTCTCCTCGCATCTTTTGATTTCGCGACATCCTGTCCAAAAATCAAAGTTTGGTGCATGCGCAGTAACGGGATACTGTTCCTTTAAGTACACCTTCGATAGTACACGTTTAGGGTTTTTCAGCTCCGCAAATGTTCTCCAAATAGAAAATGTCGCCCTTCAAGTTGTGTTCTTTCTGTTCTTGCCATGTTTTTAGCTATAATTTCGCCTAGTTCTTATTCTTGAAACGAGTGAAATGTCCGCCATTTTTTGTTTTCACAACCAAAACAACTCAACCTCGTCCCCAGGTCTTCTCGTTTAACGGTGCCTTAACCTGCAAGAACGCTGCATCTTTGACGTCATTTCCACGTTAGTTACTGGTTATGGTGAATTATGCGTGTGCTTTTAGCCAATCAGAATTGGGGAAATATTTTGAATGAACAATAATTATATATATTTGTCTTGCTTTTTAAGCATGTCACATTACTTTTGAACTCCTGGGTAAATAAACGTATTGTTGAACGGATTAAGGAGTACGATAGGGATATACAGCTTTCACGAAATCAAACTTCAGCCGTTTCTGAACACGCTAATATGACCGGGAATTATCCTCTTTGGGACGAGGTTAAGTTTATTAACCGAGACCCTTACTGGTACACTGAGTCTCGTAGAGTTAAGGAGGCTATCCACATAAGATTTCACCCTAGCAACATTAACAGGAACAGCTGGAGTGGAATTGAGATTCCTACCTACAATCAGACAGCATAGCAGCTGATGATCGTTATCACAACGGACCGCTGAGGGAACAGTTTCCTCCTCTAATAATACCAACATTACTTTGGATCGAAACCCACCAACCATGAGCGAGGTTCGTGATACACCAATCACTAACAACCATGTGGCCTCTTCAAAAATTTTTCTTAAGTCTTTGATACTGCGATCCATGAGATACTACTAAGAAAACTATACAAATATGAAATTGCGTTACCCCTAACGTAATTATGGAGCAATGTTTTGTGACCAAGAAATCTAAATAGGTTAAATTTTATTGGTCACCTGTAACATATATAGTGTAACTGAATAAACCTGAACCTGAATCGAAATCGGCAGCGTTTCCGGGTTGTTCGGTGTTCCTGGTTTGAGAAGAACCAGTATTACATGCCAAACTGAAAATTTATTTTTACATAAGCTCGGATTCCTTTGTTCTTTTCGGGGGAATATATTAGATAACCCCCGAATCAACTGTCTGAAAAGCTGGGTGCGGCTTTGATTGTTTGAAGGGAAAAGCGGGGCTAATGAACAACTAATTAAAATGCGAGGGGATTATGTATTAAAATGCAAGGGGGATAAGTGACTTACACATTAATACATAATCCCCTCCCATTTTAGTTTGCCTTTC
Source organism: Porites rus (assembly GCA_964035705.1). NCBI lineage: Eukaryota > Metazoa > Cnidaria > Anthozoa > Scleractinia > Poritidae > Porites > Porites rus. The sequence continues at coordinate 34,507,925 of OZ037997.1, read as the reverse complement.
CTTAAAAGAAAATTTACAAATGTTTATTGCAAATATTAAACACGACGCTATAATTACTAAAATCAAACTGAGCTGCGTTTCTTTTGCGCCACATTCACGGATTTTCTTAGTTGTTGGTTCATCGATTTCCACAGCCACGACGAGAGTTCGGAATTGAACAGCGTCTTTAAAATTCTACGGTTCCACGAAAGTGTCGCTGTCATGGTAAGGTGTTCCGTTCTTTAACCAGTCATCCCAAACTCGTGTACTCCATGAAGACATGTACGTGTAGTTGACCTCTTTGTGTTTTGTGGTATTCTTGCTTCATTCCTCGACTGAATTTCCTCGTCGACAGTTACAGTAGTGATCCCTCGCCCGGAATCTTCTTTGTCTGTAAACATACAGGTCGGTCGAAAGATCCTCGGTGCGAAAATTGAAATTGTCAACTGCTTGCTCGTTTTCTGCACCCGCAAATGAAGATTTAAATTGTTTTCCGAAAGCTCTTGCTGTACCGCCACTGAAGTTGCTTTAGTTTGAGTAACAAACGGCTTTACTTCTGGCTCTGAATCGCTCGACACTGCTAGGCTCTTTACGCTGTTTCTAGCTTTCACTGCGAACAACTAAATAAATTTGAAATGCAATTTTGAAAAACTAACATAATTAAAAAGCCGAGAAACCTGTGAATGCCACCAGTGCGAGCATGGAGTGTTAAAAAACAAAAGAAAGATGAACAATAGAGGCATTTTTCGTCAATGTATTTTTGCATCCTTTGAGGAATCATCGCCAATGTAAAAATAAGCCATTTATCGGCCTGAAGCGAGGGGTTATGTGATTTATTCCCCTCGTGCGTTGCCCTCGGGTGCAACGCACGAGGGGAATAAATTACATAACCCCTCGCTTCAGGCCGATAACCCTTACATAATACCATGAGTGCGTATTTTGTTTTAAATAGACACCTAGACTAGCCTTTGCTATTTGTGGGCAGTGAGAAAATAGAATTGTAAATATCTGAATAAACCAATAAATGAAATGAAACCAGACCAGGAACACCGGAACAACCCGGCCCAAAAACTCCGGACACGGAACCCTTAACAACCCCAGACCAGTGAAAAACAACCAGAAAGGAAGAAGACAAGAGAAACACTAACCCTAAGTGAAGAAGACAACAGAAATACTAACCCTTATCGCCCTTTTCTATAAAATATGTCCTTTCTGGTTGTTTTATTCATTTGAGGTTTTCTTGAGTGTTCTTAGTACATGCTGCAGACAGTGTGATTTCCGGGAGCAACTCAAGAGAAACACACCAAAAGCCAACTGACCAATATTCGGGACAGACTTATCATCTTAACGAAATGCTGTGAAAAATAGTTTCTTTAAAATAGGGAAAAGGAAACCGACATAAATATTTGTCACTTTTATTGCCAAGTGCTGTACGAAATCTTAGTTCGATTAAACAGATTATTTCAATCTGCTGATCTGCTTCGATAATCACTGTATTCATTTTTTCCTTCTGCTCCTTTCTGTAGTTCGATTCGGCACGAACTGTAATAGCACACCATTTTCGACAAAGATAAATTAGAACAAAGGGAAACTAGTTTCACCTCTGAAAACGTACAGAAACACTAGCTATTTATTCAATTAAGTTAATTTGGACCGTCAAACTTGACGTGATTGTGTTGCAACTCATGAACGGAACCAATGGCATACTAAGCTTTGTAGCTATTCACAGAGTTTACAGCTTTTCAGGCTTTTTATACGTCGAAGAGGTTGTTTATAATTTTTGTCTCCAGTTTCAGAAGTACATCCTCGTGGTTCAATCCTTGCAATGAGCTCCTTACAAACTTTCCTACCGTTGACTTCTCTCTTAAATCTGATCTTTTCTGGGCCCAAGTTAACACCGGCCCTGCAAATTCGTTTTCCTCATTTAGAGCTTCCATACTGTACGATCACAAATGACCTTGCAATGGATTTTGGTTCATCAGCAACCGGCCAGAACACGTGTTGTACGCAATTTCGCAATCGGAGGCACGTCGCGTCCTGAGGGGAGGGGGTAGGGGGTAGGGGGGGTTACATTTTGGGCCTGTCACATAAACGGGGGGGGGGTAATTTTTTAAAATATCCACTTCCGGGGAGGGGTAAATTTTTCATATGCCTGAATTGCTTGAAAATCACCGACCCCCCCTTAGGCATAAATAACGAACAGTCCCTTACGTCGAAGAGGTTTGATATGTCTGATATTTAGTTTTAACGAATTAATGCTAATCAGGGGGCGGCTAATGCACACGTGTATTGATAAAGTGTTTCCTGTCTGATTTGGCACCGGACATCCCATCCAACTTCCTGGGGAACCGAAACTGCAAACCGCAGGAATAAGGTAATCGACAATAAATATCACGTACCAAAAACGACTGTTTTCGTATCAGTAACGTTCAGATTGAGGGACTATTCTTCAAGAACTCAAAGCTTCATTACGGTAAATGATTTTAATATTACTGTAAGCACACGTAGATGAAAATCCGGGGCATGACTACAAATGAATTCTGATTAGCATATACCATGATATAAAAGTAAGGCTTGGTTTCTTTGGCGGACGCAAGAGCATTGTTAGTGAGCAAAAACTATCGAATGTGCCGCTGAGTAATCCTGCTATTAAGTATGTCTAGTAAAGCCGGTTCCAGGCTCTCAGATATTGTTGGTTTTCACATGACATCACTAAAATTCAAACTACAAAAGTATCATCCTACCGAGATTTTACTTTCATGATGTATTAGAAAAGCTGAAAACTAATTCTCATGCAAATTTTCGCTTTAAAAGGGTTCTTGGTTTTGTGATAGAGTACGCTTGAATTTCTGAGCTTTTGCGTGACGTTGGATTTACATGAGGGCCAAGAGAGCTGTCATGTACGTTAAAAAAGGAATGTTTTCGGGGGAATTTTACTATCTTAACAGTTCATGTATTAGAAAAAGTATTACTTTAATGGATAGATAGATACTTTATTATAAACACCATTGCAGCTATAGGCTGAATTACGGGATATTTACAAATACTGATGATAACAAAGAGAAAATAAGAAAAATTATCTACATCTTATAGACATGGCTAAAAATAAAACTTTTCTTCAAACGCTCGGTTTTACATAGGGGGAGAGTGAAATCACTTTTGCGTCTCAGAGCATATTTACAACTCTTCCTTTGGGGGAGGAGGCTATGGAGACTGTGGGTGGGATTACAGACGATCTCGTCAAACAGATCGATTGAAATCTTTTCTCTCCTCTCATGAAGTTTCGGTAGGCCAACTGTTTCTAGTGCTACACTATATGACAGGTCAAGACGGATGATTCTGAAAGCCCTTCTTTGGATCCGTTCCAAATCTTCACTGATGTAGTTTGGTAGAGAACGATGGAATACAGGACTTGCTTATGTTTATGAGTTCCTCGAGGAATAAATTCTCGCTTTTGTACCAAAACTCGGTAACAGATGTTTTTGTTGGTTTCCGTCCGCCGTGTTGGCGCCCATCCAGGTGGGCACCAGCATGGCGTCTCCCTACAAATCTCAATAAATTTGGGTAATACATTTCTTCGGATTTCTCGTATACGGAATTTTCTTCTGACCTGAATCTTGGCGAGGGTCTTTGGACTTTGATTTTTATTTTGATCTATTTTGAATGGCGTGACATTGAAAACCAGTAGTTGGGGAAGACGCGAAAGTGAAAGGTGCGCGAAAAGTTGACCGAGCGGGAAAAAGCCCCTCCTCTCCTCAGTTTCCTTCTGTCTATTTTTGTGTTCGCACTTTCTCAATTCAGCGGACACGACTATCTGGGAGCCTGGAACAGGCTAAGTAAAGCACGAACTTTACGACCGTATCCAACAAAGAATAACAGCAAACTTGCGTGGTGTACAACAAAAGCCTTGCCAACTTTTCGTGTGACTAAGCGACAGATTTCCAAGTAGTAATAGGGAGCTTAAGCAAGGACGACGGCGAAGGCAACGAGAACGGCAAAAAAGCAAAACAACGACTTTGCACGTGCATCACGCTTTTTTGTACATTTCTTTGCCGTCGTTGTACGATTACCACATGAAACGGACTAAGACAACGACCCTCTTTTTTTTTTCCTGATTATTGATAGAGTCCTTTAGAATTCAACTCCCACTAAATTCGCCAAGATTTGACGAAATGAACGAGATGAAATAAGCGCGATAAAGTTTGACGCAGCGCGAACGCACTTTTTTAGTGACGTTTTCGTAGCCGTCGCCGTCGTTGTTGCTTAAGCTCCCTAACATTAAAAGAAAGAGGCCTATGAGTCACTGGTAATGACGAAAATCGCGAAACTGTCAATGAACTGTGTAAAAAGTCGATAAGAATCAAAAGTCATCTTTGGATAAAATGGGCAAAATTCGCGAGTTTCAGCCTTTAAAACTACAATCCTGGACAAAAGTAATTGGGACAGTACTGCAATATTCATATTTTTCTGTCATTTATCGGTTCCCTCTTAAAACAGTGCATCCTTTTCGAAATTTCCTTGCAGTTATCCCTCCCTCCACCCTATATCTGGATACACGCGTCCAACATTGTTTGTGGGGTGAGGGGAGGCGTTAAACCCGTGAGAATTGGAAAACGCTCCAGAGATGCAAGTGTTCCAAGACTTTTGTCCATGATTGTAGTTCTAATCAATTCTCCTGAAAGTGTACCTTTAAAGTAATCACCAAATAGAAACAACCAACGATTGAAAACAGCTAAGATACCAGAACCCGTAATGGCAACAAGACCAAAAAGTGAAAGCGATCTTAAAATGGCTCAAACCAGAAAATCATAAACCCTGTGCAGTGTATCTCTCCTGAAAAGATTCCAGCATCAAAATTCACGAGTAAAACACAATGACGCGTTTGCAGGTCCAGCATCATTCGACACTGTTGAATCGGTTGATGTAACGATCTGTTTCTGAGTAGGACACAAACGCAGCAAATGAAAGATTAAAAACGAATTCGAATCAAGGCCAGAAACTCAGGTCATTTTCACCTTGTCACCCATTGATATAACCCTCGTGGCAGGCACAAAAAGGGGAGGGGGCAGGGGGAGGGAGAAAAGCGCCAATCCCCCTCCACCTCCCTTTTCTCTTTCTCCTTATCCCCTAGCCCTGTTTCCAAGGCTACATTGAGAAAACTTTTAGATCAGTTCTCTGAAAAGTAATTTAGTCGCAATAGTGAAATCATCACATCTTCTGTTGGTGAAGAATAATACTCTTTTCAACTTTATTATGGAATGGTTTATGGTGTTTGAATGTGCTGGGTTTTCATATACGTTACGGAAATTCGTGTCCCAAGAGACGTTCCTCTTGAGTTTGCTCCAACATTCTACGCAGCGGGAGAGCTTTTGTCGAGTACCAGTTATCATGTATTTTGTCTTTTCCAGATGGGCGGTCACCGTATTAGAAAGATCCCGCTGAAGTTGTGGCCACGCCAGCATAGAAAGTAGCATCATCAGCAAATAGGCCATTTCTATTCTTCTAGGTTAAGTTAAGGGCTGGTTGTTGATAAATAGAGGAAGAGGACAGGGCCCAGAATTGAGCCCTAAGGAAGTCCAGCACTCAATACTTCACTATCGTTGTCTTGTGTTACTGTCCTCCACAAAGCGTGAAAGAAGGTACTTTTACGTCCTATTCGGGAAACGAAGGCAAAGAATGTATAAATTAAAAATGCGTGATGCACGTGCAAACCTATTGCTTGTTTGCCGTTCTCGTGCCGTCACTGTCGTCGTTCTTTGCTCCCTTTTGAAGAAGAAGACGTAATATTGCTCGTTTAGATTAAGAGGGGATCCTGGGTGTTGGCCCAGGATCATCCAACACTGTCGGTTAGTATAGATCCCTTGTGACTCATTTAGACATTATCCAACGGCCAACACCGCGATTTAATAACATCCTAAATGCCACATGTTACTTCCAATATTACTGAGCGAAATAACATTTATCACCCTCGTGCATGTGGTGAATCATGACTTAGGAAGTCTAAGCGATACGAAAGTGATAGTTTTCTAAAGTTGCTTTTTCTTTCTTACCTTTTCTTTTTTGGAGATATCAACGGCTGCCTCAAGGAAGAGATTGTGGTGTAATTAGGCCAAATTTAGCAGCACATTTATGTTTTCTGATGCAAGGAAAGGCCAATAGTTCGTGTCGCATTTTCTGCAGGGCATCTTTTGGGCGAAACGAAAATAAAATGAAAGCTTGAACGGAAATATTTATCCGCATAATGTGGAGCTTTACATTTTATCTAAACAAAACAAAGCAAACATAGCGCAGAAAATCACTTGGCTTCAGTTTAAGGTGATTCCATAGTAAAAGAACCTAACATAGATTTTAGCTACAACTTGATACTCTGATGTAACAAGTCAAGAAGATAATAAAAAAGTAATAAAAAGTGGGGGTCACCGTGCTCGCTTTGACGTCACAATGCTGACAAATACGGCTATTTAGGACCCTTTTTCAAAAACCGCGGGCAGCGCAAAACTAGACAAAAAGGAGAGATTTTTTCGATGATGCATGTGACATCACACAGAATTTGACTTTAATGTATTGTTTATCCACTTACGTACCAGAAAAATGCCTTTTAATGCCCGTGTTTTTACTTTACGCTCCAAAGTAGAATTAAATTGGACGCGCGCTTTTCGACCCGTGATGGCTCAATCCGTACAATTTAGTAAAATTGCCAAAAAACTGAACATAGATTTGTGCCAATTTTTTTCTCATCGAAAGGAAGCACTGTCCTTATTAAAATTATGAAATAATAAATGGGGGTCACCGTACTCGTTTTTGCGGTAGAGCTGCAGAAAGTGCGCACCAAACGCATTTTCTCCGATTTTTGAGAGAGGACTGGGGCGAGTTTCAAAATAGAATGTATGTGAAAGGGGGGAGAGAGTATTAAAAAATCCGTTTTTACAGAATTTACATCGAGATATCACATTTAGGACACAATGTGACAAAGAAAGTGTTTAAATGAAAATCAAAGTGAGTAAGCACAAGTTAAACATCCACTATCGAGTTCTTCGAGAGGAGGTCGAACTCAGCAACACGAGTACTGCTTACGTTATGCACATTCCCAACACATTGAGTCTCACCTCGGCAAGAAACAACAGCAAGCAAAAATTCCAATAGCGTTTCTCTTCAGTCAACTTCATTTTAATAATATTACTTCACATGCTCTTTTTTACGGAGGCCATCTTGTTGTGCGCAGTAAGAGATGCGCAGTGCAAAACTAGGGAATCACCTTAATTACAGCCATGACAGGTGTTTGTCAAATGGCTTATTTTGCCCGACTTTCGATTCAGGCCAGATGAGTGTGCGGCGTACGTCGGTCCAACTAATATAATTTCAGTTTCGTGATGACCACCTGGCCAAGTTTGGTGTAGAAAACAAGACCACACTACAAGAAACTTTCAACTGAAGGTACATAGCTGCGAGTAACAACGTTCATTGTTCTAAAAATGCTTTAGCAAAGCCATTTACTACTCCCTCAGTATCAGACTTTTCATCGGTGGCTTCGTATAATAATAAACAGCTCTCTGCATTCTTATTTTATCGGTACGGATAGAAAATTTATTTTTACTATTCATAACCTGTCGCAACTGTGAATGTACATTGACTTGTTTTCGTCCATCTGTTTTAGTGTAAGACACGGGACATAAGGACATTATGCGAATTCCCTGAAAAGCAATTTATCCTACAAAACAAAATTAATACAAGCTGCTTTGGAGAAAAACAATGCGTTTTCAAATTCTTTTATTGAATTGTTCATTATCTTGACATTTGATTGCAAATCCCCTCGAATGCAATTTTAAAACGCTGTGGCGAAGCTATTATCAATGCCTCAGAAACGAAATCAATTTTTGTTAGTATTTATTGTCAATGACGTATGCCATACCCTACTAAAACTGAAAATGAAAAATATGCTTCTTTCATTCACTGTATTTGAAATCAAGACGGAATGTCTTTATGCATAGAATCTTTGACCTCAGATCTAAGGTAAGAAACAAACGTGTCTAATAGAATTAGGTTCAGGATAATGTTTCTTTTTGCAGTTCGCTTCTGGAACTTAAGTTATCCATTATTGACAACCTTATATTCATTGTTCATCACTACTGAAACTTAGATGTTTCGCTGCAATGCTTCTGGCTGAGTTGACCAGAAGATCTGAGGTTCTGGGGACGTGAAACGCCAAGCGTCAGTTTGTACCACGTGACTAAGTTTTTTCTCTACTGTTTACTGTACATGAGATATGAGGTAGATCCATACCAGTTTTTTTCAACAAGAATTAATTTTGGAAAGTTTCTATCTGCTCATTCCTTAGTTTGAGAAACCCTGGGCCTAGACAAGAACTGAATAAAAAGATGACTGTTCTTGTTGGTGTTAAATTAGTACAAGCTTGATATCTTTTGAAAAGCAAAGATTTGTGAAAGACGTTGTCGTTTTACTTGGCTTTAATGGAGTCCATTCGCGTGTCCGTACGTTTAGCTGAAAATTAAGAGAGGATAATAAGAAACAAAATTGTCTGTACTTGTTAATTAAAACTGACTTCCTGGTCAACCTTGTTCACCTCGAAGGGTTGTGAAGATTAATTCTCGTCTGGAGCTCAGAATTTTTAACGTGATTTCCAGTGATCAAATAATTTTGTTTGGTCTTTAACTAGGACATCATTAAAAGGGCAACAAACAAGTCTTTAATACGTTTATTCGTCAAAAAGAAATTGTTTTCCGTGATAATAAATTACACATCTTTCATAATTGCATAAAGATTTCGATCGATGATCGATAATAATCGATGATGGGCACACCATTTCTGTGGAAAGCAAAATTTCATTTTTAAAAAGGTAAACAAAACAAAAATAAAGAAGTAAATAATTAAACCAGTTTCTTGCGGAAATGAGTTTCGTTTGCCGACAGAATAACATGAAATGATTTTTAAATGATGACGAACGTTTCGGGCTTAACCTAGTTGAAGATCACAGTGGTTCGGAGCATCGCTGAAATTGACTCACTAACTATAAGTCATAGAGTTGAAATTGACGTTGAAGTTGAAGTTTCAGGGGCACCCAACGACGATTTCCTACCAAATGCATTGAAAATACTTTTTTAAACTATCCACGTTGCGTTGCATCCGAAAAACGGCTGCAAGCGAGACAAGAGTACTTTTAGACCTTTGCAAATGCATTCTAAGCGACCTCTAAAATTTGTATCTGTTCGGTCCTCCTAGGGGAACTTGAGTCTTTTCGAAACTGCAAGGGCTTCGGTATAATTTTCCCGAAAAACTTAAATGCAAGTTAGCGCATTACGAAAGTGAAAAGAATTTCGATTCCTCTTGCCATCACATTTTTGAATCCGAAAATTTTAGGTTTCCTTTTTCCTACGAAAAATAGCCTAGCCTGGCGTGTGAAATGTGAAACATTGAACTTCAGAAAATCGTAGGGAATTTTTTAGATAAGCTTCGAAAGCTGTACATGAATGGAACGGTCATCCGGAAATTTTTAGTTGTCCTCAAGAAATACAAAATTCTAGGCGATATTTGCTTCTCCGAACAGATATTTTACAGAAAACAGTCGTCGGGTACCCCTGAAGTTTATTTTTAAATTCAAACATACATGTACACACAAACATCCTCTACTCGCATATAGCTTGGCTGGTCGAGGCGGGCGGGAAAAAAAACAGTAATTGACTAGGAATCAATAACCGGGCAATTCAGAGATTTTTGAACAATAACAGTCGACAAAGATAAGCCGGTTGTGACGGTAGACGGCATGAATAATTCGAATTCTATTTCATTAAAAAATGCCTTAAGGCATCTCAAGGTGCGGTAACCTACATTGTATATTAAGTTTTGAATACAATCAGATAGTAAAGCGAACACGTACTCGATGCATTCTTTCCTTTTCAACTTGATCCCAGTTTATGCCTTTTTGGAGGGGGCTGCGGGAACGGTGCTTTGGCACTAAAAAAAAGGCGGCACATAAAGAAAAGTTGCGTTCTGTAGATCCCGAATTTAAGTTGCCATTGGCACGGTACCAATCCTGTATTCTGGCGTTACTAATAGAAAAAGGTGTAATACGTTTACCGTTTTCAGTGCTTATTGTAACAGTTGAACACAGTGCTCGATCGTGAACATGGTCTTCCTTTAGTTTGGCAATGACTTAAAAGAGAGGAGCTCTTTCAGGGAAGCAAGATATTTTACCTGGTCCAATAATAACATCTATAACAATAGCTATTAATGGAGATTTGAGAATGCTGAGATGTAAGTTATTCCAAACCTTTGGTGCAACAATGCAGAGCGCCCGATCTCCATAAGTTTTAAGTTTAGCCAGTTACACCGTTTAGAACGTAATAACCGAAAAAAACTTTCGATCTTTCGATGACTCAGCAGACTAGAAATGTAAGACGGTGCCTTGGCGTTGAGTAACAATTTTTTCTCGCGAGGACATGCAATGAAATGTTTGAATCTACGACAATGTCTCTGAATAGAAATATTTCCTACTTCAGCCATTTATAGTAGAAAAACTGCTATCCATGCTTCAGCCCTCGGCTTTTTATCACAAGTTTACCATAATTACATAAAAATATTTGTTATCGATTTTAAGGTGACAATAATGGGGTCTTAAAATTCTTCTTTTCCTTTTTCTTTTTCAGAAAAGTTAAATCAGTGGCTAGTATTCCAAACGCCTCAAATTATGGAAATTATTTTGCTGTTGTTTTTCTCAGTGATTATGATTGTGAACCTGAGTCTTAACATGTTGGTGGTCCTTGCTGTGACGCGCTTCAAACAAAAACAACCGCCAATCAATTACCTTTTCCTCAACTTGGCTTTGTCTGATATGTTGGTGGCAACATCTTTGATCCCCCAGTACATTATCAGACCTGTGTTTACGCTTCCAGACGGATGGACTGGCACTTTGCTTTGTAAGCTTTTTGTTGGAGGTTTTACGATGTGGGTGGCAGGATGTGCTTCTACTACTATTCACGTTGTCATCGCTCTTGAGCTTTTTTACGCCACCCGCTTAGGAAATCGCGCACGGAAACTTCAAGGAAGAAAGTTGAAGATGGCCATTGCATTGGTTTGGATTTATGCTGTGTTAACGGAGATTCCTCCATTTTGTGTAATGACATATGATAAAAGTCGCAAATCTTGCTTTGAAAAGTGGCCTAATCAGCTTCATGGAAAGATTTACACCGTATTTACATTTCTAGGAGATTTTGCTATTCCCCTTATTATTATGGCCGCTCTCTATTCTAAAACCTTGATGGTTTTGTGGGTGGATTCTAAACGCTCGAAAACTTCATTATCGGCAGTGAAGACACGGAAACGAGTTACCAAAATAGCTATAATAGTCACAGTGCTACATGCATTATGTTGGTGTCCAGATGTGACATCATATCTACTAGTGTATCATGTGCCTGGTTTAGTGGAGTATGGTTCAATTTTGTACCATGCATTCGTGATACCGGTCGCAGTGGGCACATGTTTGAATCCGATTGTTTACGCTTTGCAGAGTTCAAGATTCAGGATGCAGATTAAAAATATGGTTCGTTGCTTCAATGTGATGAATTCCAAGAAAGTGTTTGTTCAGTAAACTCGACGGCTTTGGAAAACACCAAACCCACTTATTAAATGCATTAGAATTTAATGCTGACTTGAATGGTATAAGTGTAGCAGGAACTAGAGTAGCTTGATCTGGTCGTCTTAGTTTCAATCAAGATATCACTGCTAATAATACAGAATTTTTTTTAGCAAATCCTGGCGTGTTCCGAGAGGTTTTCTCCGGGTTCTTTGGTTTTCCCTTCTCCATAAAAACGAACCACTTCAAATTTCCAGTTCGCTCTTTAACACACGGACATATTAAAAAACTCCTAAACTCTTAGGTGCCAAATTACAATTTTTTGGATATCTAAAACCAGAAGAGTATATATGGAAAAGCTTACAGCCAGCATAACTGACTAATTTCATTCACCAGCGAGCTGAGAAAAATAATTATACAAGGACGCTTCGAGAAATTATTTCATCGTTAAAAACACTATAATTCTCAATATTGATGCAGGCCTACAAGTGGACATAAAACTCAGGGCCCAGTTGTTCGAAGGCCGATTAGCGTTAAGTTATCTTAACCCAGCGTTGATTAACCCGGTCCAGTATCTTATAGTTGTTTACTTTAATAAAGAAAATGAAGATCAGTAAATTTACACGTGAGATTTTAATTGAGCTTAAAAGGCTTTTGATAGTGTTTATCGCTCTATTCCTTTCAAAAAAAAAAATTTGCCTTGTGAATTTAAGGGATGTTTAAACGGGGAAATGGAAATTGAAATATTGTAAACAATTCCCTTCTTGCCCGATTGGGACAATCAGAATCGTTAAGAATGGTGACGAGTATGATATCCTACACCTCAACCATTTCCAACTGTCTTGTTCTCCACAATGCCATTTTTTTTCCCCAGGAGAATTGACGAAACTTATTCAAAAAATGTAAGGAAAACAAATTGTATTACGGGGAACGTGAAAGTCGCAGATTTGCGCTAAACCGTTATGTTTACCCAACACTTCAGTATCATCGCATGAATAATTTAGTTCTCCATTTGTTCAATATCTTTTCCTCTTTGAGTTAATTTGATACTGCATTAGTTTTTTGAATGAACTTTCATGCTGCAACTGTCTACATTTTCCACCGTTTCCTTCTCCTTTTTAGTGTGCTCTGTCACCTGACTAGATAAGGTTATTCGTTTGCGCGTAAAGGTTTTCTTTAATTTAATAGGAAAGTACTAACAATTCGCTGTTGTTTGTTTTGGGTTTTCTCCCTCGGGTGCCAAGAATTATTGGCGAGAGGGTTAAAAGGCTTGGATTTACGTACTTTCGTAGAATACGATTTTGTAGTCACGGATCGGAACTTATCACAGCCGATCCGCTGCGAAGGTTACCTTCTGTAGACAAAAGTATGAAGGGGCAATTTGCACTTTTTACAAAAACGTTGTCATTGTTTTTACAAAATTATAGATAAACTATTTAAACAATGCCCATAACCCAGTTAACGACAGAGCTGCACTCAGTTTACAACTGAGACGAGCTTAAGAAGACTATTAATAGAACTAGGCTATCGGTCAGAGAATCTTTTATTAATCAAGCACAACTCTTCATCACTTGGGAATGTGCCTTACGTATACACTAGCATTGGAAGATCTCTTTCTCCTCCACAAGTTGAGCGGCAAAGTTATCCTTGAAACTGATTAAATAACTAACAAGACATTGAGATGAGCAGGTAGCACCGAGATAAGGTGAGCGGGATAACTACTAGGAATGTGTTGAACAATTCAGCCTGAGTAGTATAGTAGGGATGACACTAACCTTTTTTGCGGTTGGAATACATTAACCGGGATGACGTCATAGCTATTGGTGTTTATCTCATGAATAAAATACGGGGAAATCAAGCACTGAAACCTTCGTCGCCAATTTCCTTCATAGCTCTTACGTTTTTTAAAAGAGAATTTTATTTACTGTTCTTCTGGAGGTAAATATTAATTAATCAAACACTTTCTCGGCATGAGGCAGAACGTTCTGATCAAAGAAACTAATTGGAGCAATCTTGCCGACAGAACATTTGAAGACGAGACAAAACATGCAGCTTTTATGGAGAATTTTTCCGGTTTTGACTCAATAATAACTGTTAGGCACCGAAATTGCGTCACAAATTACCTTCATAGCTTTCGCCATTTTTAATGGAGATTTTTATTTGCAGTATTTCTAGAAAATTGTCATTCCTTAGTAAAACTATACTACAAAATATCCAGTCTTACTGAAGCGTAAGGTACCCCCTTTAAAAGAAAACAAAATTAACAACAACAACATAAAAAAGCAGCGAAAAAGAAAAAAAAAGCAGCTCATGGAGCACACGCATCACAATTTTATTATGCAGCGTCAGAATGAGAAATTACATTTACAATTTGCATTTCGTTTCTTTAACAAAATTTTATTGAGACAGCATATAACTTAACTGCATTTATATTAACTTGATTAAGCATCAATGTCATTGCTATAATTTGATATGTACTGGCCATTTACATTGCACCACTCAAAGGCACACAACACAACGAAACACAACGAAAAAAATTGGGAAACCGTTGATTGCAATAACGTTAAGTGCAAACCACAGATGTCAGCACACCTCCCACCCACCCTGGGGCAATATGTCCCAACAAGAAACAAGCAACTGGATTCATTAAATCACAGCCAATACCAATATAAATGAAAGGTGTGAATATTTTTTTAAGCCATTTAAAGAAATTCACTGCTTTCTGTTTGTCATCTTCAGCAAAAGATCGCAGGCCATTCCAGCCAATATCATCCTCCTCATCATAATTGTCCTCATCATCCGAAAGAGTTGTGCTTTCCATGGGGTTATTGCTCAGCTCAGGGTGAAAGTGAAACATTGTAATAATATCTTTAGGAGTGGGAAGGGTATCTTTGCTCCAGGGAAACAAACAGACTTCTATCACTCCATCACTTTCATTTCCCCACATTCCTAAAAAGAAAACATGATAACAGCATCCATTGCAGTCAGTCACATAATTGTATTCTCAGTTCCCTCCCCTTTTCTCTTGATAGCTTCCTCCTTTCATCCTTTATTTGATTGTGAAATATAAAGCCCTGATATTTGCATAATTACCCATTTTTTCTTCTGCTTCCCACCCTTTTAGATCTCCCACCTCCTGCCCTTTCCTCTCCCTTCTCCTGTATTCCTGCCACCCACTCTTCTCCCAGGGTCCCAACCCCCTTTTGTCCCCCACCAGTAAGGTAAATCTTCAGTAGCTGCAGCGTACTGTACTCTTAAAAAAATCAGGGAAAGTACTCTATCAGACTGTACTTCCACTGAATTAGTCAACTAATTGGCTACAGTGTAATTCCCCTGTGAATTTTACAGGCAGTGTTCAGCAAGGATCAATAAACCATGCCTTCTAAGCCTGAGAATGGACTGTACTCTTGATAACGAGCAGTTTTTGACTGGATTAATAAGTCAATTACTAGTACCTCACTCACCACTTGGGTGATGAGAAAATAGAAGTAGCAAAGTTCTTTTATAAATAAAAGATTCATGAAATTGAGATCAGTATCTTTAAATACTAAGGAATAATCAGAGGAATAAATTATGTCACTTTGTGCACTGATTGCAAAATAACAACATTATTAATTCCTCTAAATAACATCAAATAACTTCAAATCCTATTCAAGTTATTAAAATAATAAAAAATATTTATTAATTTATTAATACGTAAGAGTATAAACTTCACTGTAACAATTTGACTACCACATATCACATTTACACTGTCTCTCATGCACATAAAATTTCTGTACCACAGAGCTCAAATGAAGGCTTACCACAGTCTAATTGTAACTCGTCTGCAGCTTTCTGAATCTTCATTAATATGGCTACAGCTCGGTAGAAATCTTTATATCTCAGATCCTTATCTGACTCAAGTTTGTACTTTGCCAAATGAACTATACCACATTTCCAGCGTTTTGGGGGATCAGCGAAGACATACAAATCTGAATCATCATCATCATTATTGTCATCATTCCAGTAACAGAACCATTCCTCAGGATTTTGCCAAACAGCTAAATGGCCACTTGGCTGCTCCTCGTCATCAAAATTATAATGGCTGAGAGTATAGGTCTTATAAAATGACTCCGATGAAATTACCTCCTATGTAAAAGGAAATAAATACACACTCAGACCTACTTCCTACTAAATAGTTTCTCACGCTTTTGAAAGATGAAAGAACATCAATCCTAATCTCCAGGTTGTTATTACGCATGTGTTGCATGTATGTAGCCAGCAATTCATTTGTACTTCCACTAAGATGAATGGAATGCACAGTATGCAATTTGATCATGCACCTTTGGACCTCCTATCACTCATAATCTGATCACGGTTGTTTTGACTATCTGTCACGTGAAACTTACACAAAGCACAGTGATGGAGCAAAAGCGTAAAAAGCGCCTCATCGTAGGTTAGCGATCGTTGTCGCTCGCACTCTGTAACCTTTGGTTATTGCTAGTCTGTATTTCCTTAACTCTCTTTGCTTATTGTTGTATTTCAATCAGTAACACCATATATATAGAATTGGTAATACTGATAAACTTGTTGTTGTTGTTGTTGTTGACATTTTTAAGTTAACAAGAAGGGCCTGGATAATCAGTGAATTTTTAAGACTGAAAGTTTGCAGATCTATGTCTATTGCCTAGTTTCAAACCCAGAGGGGCTGGGTATAAGTCCATTTATTATGATTTAAAACAACATGAAACCCATGTAGTCAGAAAGAGCACATTGAAATCCACAGCATTCGCAAACATCTCTTGCAAATTTTCAAGTTTTTAAACATAGCTGTATCCTGTTCAATATTGGCCCGATCATCACCATATAAGCCAACTCGTAACCAACCCATCTTGGTTTGAAACTAAGCAATATTAAGGTATGCAAAAACACTGATTGCATCCCATTCCATGCATCTTATGAGATAATAATGCATATAATAATGTATGTATGTAATAATGCATTGGCATACATGGCAGAAATTGCTTACCTTGAAAAACTGCAACACTAATATGTGCACATTAAAATGAATTATGAATAAAACAAGCCCCAAAATACTCCCCTGCCAATGGACACCTATAAAAACTGGTTGAGCTTCTGATACACAAATACTGAATTCAAAAAACCTGTGATCTACAAAAAGGGTATGAAGTGAACTACTCCAATTCAGTTTTCCACAGATTTCATAGAATGGAATTTTTTTCAGGAGTTCAGCATGACTTACAACATCAACCGCTTTAGATAAACTGGAAATTTCAAGCACTGGGGTTGCACAGTACTACTACTGTCCATAGGTCTGTCGTAAGGATATTTCATATCTATTTTTGCAGGTCCTGATAACCACCTACGTAATAGTATATCAAGTATTAAAGTAGCTTCTGAACTCACATAATCCAGAATGCTATTACTCACTTTCCAAGATTTGCAGACCAACATGCATTTTAATACATCCTGCAGTGGCAAAAATTGGGCAATTTTGCTGATAATTTCTGGAGGAAAGGAAGCTACATCAACAAGTGAAGAGGCCATTTTGTAATTTTCTGCAACAATGTTTCACTCTACATGGATACAAAGAAGACAGAACACTGATAAACATTAAGGGGAACATAGCAATGTGATATTAAAAAGATATTAAAAAGAAACTTGAGAGAAAAATGTTTTAAATAATATAAGATGGGACATCGCACAGAATAGCCTGGAAGTCACAAATAGAGGTCCATCCATTGACAGTCACAGAGTGCCTAAAGAATAAAGCTATTTATTAACTTTAAGCTACAACCTCCCCTCTGCCTTCCAATAATGTATTTCTTCTTGCTCTTGAAAAAGCCTTTTCTGGGCCTGTCCCTGCACAGTTTCATGAAAGCTAGGCTACTCAAGGCTACTCTTTTCTCTAAAAACATCTGTAAAATCCTTGTTTATCCCTGAAGAAGTTCCTTAAAAATAACTTATATATGTTTTACCCCTTAAGAACGACAGTACTTTAGGCTCTACTCTCACTGCGCTTTTCAAATTTTGTAGGCCAGTCATGTATGCAGATGACACGGTGATTTGCTTCAGTGCAAATTGATGTCAAAATATTGAATACCACCATGAATGCCGACCTTGTCAATCTTGCCGAATGGTTTAACAACAACTATCTGACCTTAAATACATCGAAATCAAAGTTCGCATTGTTTGGTGGTGATTGTCACTGATCACGAAAACCTGGAGAGTGAAGATTCAATCAAGTATCTCAGTGTTGTCATTCATAATCTGAATTAATCTGACTTGGAATGAGCATATCAAATCATTGATTGTCAAAGTGCAATGAAAGAATTGGCTTAACTTGTTAAATCGTATCAAACATCTATTGCCTTTGGATGCGCAAGTCGCACTATACAATTCTTTAATAAGACCTCTCTTCAGGGGCGGATCTAGGGGGAGGGTGCAGGGGGTGCGCCCCCCCCCTCCCACCCCTGAGATGACCTGCGGTTTTCTAATACAACTGGTATTCTGCAAAAAAACAAAAACTATGTGGTTTTTTGGTGTTGAAGTAGAGCAAGAGACGAGTGCACCCCCTCCTAAAAAAAATCCTGGATCCGCCCCTGTCTCTTTGACTTTGCTGATACCATCTGGGGAGACAGAGACAATTTTACATTAATGCATGATTTACAGGTCTTGCAAAATAAGGCTGCCAAAGTTATCCTTGATTTGCCCAACTATGCTTCATCTTAACCAACGCTCTCAAAACACTCGGATGGCCTACCTTATCTCAAGAGCGCCTTATACATGGATACATTGCCACTTTTAAGTACATCCACGGACTTGTGGATCACAATTTTAATATTTTGAGAAACTCAGACATCCATAGTTATAACACTAGACTGAGAAGGAAGGATTTCTGTCTTCCTCTCGTTAAAAGGAATTACGGAAAGCAGAGACTTTTTTATCAGTGCGCTAAGGAATGGAACATTTAAGACGCATCTTTTAAAGAAATTAACTCTCTTCTTTTTTTTAAACAGAACATAAAAAGCTGTATATTTTTGATATTTTATAGCTTCAAATATTTTAATCTATATGACATTTTAACATTTTTAACCCATAGCTTGTATAAGTTAAGTCTTTAGTTTTTGACTTTTTACTTATCATTACTATTACGTATTAATTTATCTAAGATCATTTATTTTTTCTATTGTTTTATAGGGCCTCACTGAATATCACTCTTTGTGAAGTGAGCTCCCTGTATAAAGATTGTTATCATTATATTGATATTATTATTATTGTTATTACTGTTATTATTATTACTATTATTATTAAGCCAACTTACATTATAATTGAATTTTGTGCTGCCATCAATCAACAAAAAACAATCACAGGCAATAAACTTTGAAACACATATTAAACACACAAAACAGATTGAAGTCCACCAAAAATATCTGAAATCGCAAACCATGACCTTTTGAACCTGTAGAACTTCTGTTTCCATGCAATTTAAAGATGACTGACAGCAGCAAAGACGGTAAACATCATTTGGCTTTTGAACTTCAGAGTTCACGACCCACCCCATTCCTGATATGCACAAACGGACCCAGTCCCCATATCATAACATGGGTGCGTCTTGGGGTAATTGTGTGTCTTATACACGAACCAGAACATCAACAATCGCCTTTATGACTGTGAAAATGAGAATAACTTTTGTACGAGACAAAAATTGCTGCCAGAAAAGGAAATTCGTGTTTGGGGGTCCGGGAGATTTTCTTCTATCCATTCGGTGTATGCAAAGAAAGAAGGATTTGGATGTTGATAAGCAATACTTGGGAGGAGAGTGACGAATATGAACTGAAAAATAAAGGTCTGCATTGACTCTTGAAAGTTTGACCTCGATAATAATCTTGGAAAATGTCATAAAAATAAATATAGGCATTACCCAAGCTTTAACAATACACAATTTCTAAAAAAAAATAATCTTAGGCTTACCTAGAAGGACCATAATATATTGCCTCCACAATTCGATCAAGTGCTAGGCGTCCACGACCTCTCTGCGAGGGTAGGACCTGGGTAGGACCCAGTCCTCGGAAGACAGACTCCTCGCGTGTCGCAAGGCTCTGCGCGAGAATCGAAGCGTCTGAAGAGGAGCGGGCTAGGCCTTGGCGGATTGTGCTCCTAATAGTGGCATATTATGCTTCAAGCAGTGCTCGAAATTTTGCCAAATCATGCCAAAATTATGCCTGAATTTCCAAATTATGCTCCTGATTTCCGAAATTATGCTCACAAAATGACGAAGATTCTGTACATATAGGCGCGCAATAACTACACCAAATTATGATGTTTTTCAGATAAACTGTTGTTGTAAATTTATTTGTGTTTTATCGCAGTTTGTCTCGGCCCTCAGCTGTCCAAATTAGCTGCTCGCATCTCCGAACCGTTTGTAAAATGCCTTCAACGACTTAACGATCACACTTCTTTGTATGTACTGACTGAACCAAAAGATTATAGTACTCTCTTGATTTGAACCGAACTCAAACTATAGCGAACTATAACGTTGAAAGTATCAAGCTACGAAGTAAATCAACTTGTCTTGACAGTTCTGAGTTCTTTCAGGACCAATAATTGCTTGGATAAACATGGATAAGAATACTATACACAAGTCAATATCAGCGCTTATTGTACTGCAAGACCTGCAACACTACGCTGACTACGCTGACCTGGAGATAGTCTGCCAGAGCTCCGAAAAGTGCTAAAATTTGCTTATTATGCAATGGCAATGTTCGTTTAAAAAATTATGCTTTTTGCTCCAATTGTGCCAAAAATTATGTTAGCACAATCCGCCAAGGCCTAAGGGGAGGGTCTCAATGGGGTGGTGTCTTTTACGGTTATCGGCTAAAATTTTGGCTCTTTTACGGCTATCGGTTAATTTTTTGCAGTTACGGTTAACAAAAAAGTTAAAAATTAATTTCTTTTGTTTCAAAAAGTTAAATATTAATTAACCTGTATTTTTTGGATCTTTAAAGCAAAATAAAGGCCTTCGGATCATCTCGGGATAAAATAAGCTATTCTATTGAAAAATTTTCACATTTGATAGATCAATATACTTTTAAAAAGTATTCCACTTCTAATATCATTATTTTTACACATAGAAATGCCAATGGTGAGCAGACACGCGAACGCCCAACTCAAGATCGGGGCGCGACATTCCACACTAGAGACGGCTCATTCGTTTGAGACGGGTTATCCGTTTGATGATTCGCGTCAGATAGGTAACACGTCTCAATTTGAAAATGGAATAGTTTTAATTTTGAAATGAACAACCCCCTGACTTTATCCGTCAATTTTGAAGTACGGAAGATGGATTATCCGTTACAGACTGAGCCTGTGTACAGCCGCAACCTTCACTCGTCACGTGATCTGAAAACTGAGCTTTGCATGAGAGTCTTAGAATTGTGTAGTCGTTCGGAGTCGTGGAGCTGATCAAGTGTGTAGATTGAGTGTAGATCATCGAATTTTTACGCGAATTGATGTTGATGAATCCTTTAAGTGTAGACCAGAGTACAGAATTCTAAAATATGAACATGTGAAGAAATATGCTTTAATGGAGTGAAGAATAAAAGCTACAGAGAACTGATTATATCATACAACGATTGGCTACATAGTTCTTAAATACTAATCCTCTATTAACATCTCTAGAAAACTGAATCCTAGAGTCAAGAGTGAGGCAAATACTATGATTTATCTAAGAAAGCAGCATCAGCAATAAATCTTCCGATCCTCTAAAGATAACAAGCAAAGTTCACGTAGTCTAACCGGATATTCTTCATCACGTTTCAGAATCAACTTTGTAACCCTTCTTTGAACTGACACTATACGACTGCTCCTCTTGAAAGAGGAATTCAACATTTCTAAGGCATACTCAGGCCCAGTGTAAATGTTAGCTATTAGTTTTTCGTTGCGTGACTCGCGTCATTTCCGTTCCTATTTTAATCATCTGAAGCTTCTTTGTATTTTGCGTGTGTCGGATCAGTTTTCAGTGTCACATAGAGAATTGTACGGATCGAAAGTAAGAAAGACGCGTGTGCCATTAAGATAGTTTCTATCGGAGAAAGAGGTATGTTTCCTTGTTTTATAGTTTTTAAGTTCAGTCCTAGTAGTATTGTTATTTCTTAGGTTTAGTGATTTCGTTATAATTTATTATTAGAGTTATTCTAGGTAATCGTTTTCATGCATGCCACGTACTCCCAGTAGAATTATCTTAGAATCTATTGTAATCGCTCGCTTTTCGATTATTATTTTCAGTTTTTACGGGAATTTCAAGTATAATAAACAAGTTAGAATCGATGCTCGGGATTCTCTGTCTATAAAACGTTTCTCCGACGGCGATGTTGATCTGAATATTTGAACTGATCTGAAGGAAACCCGATGTCAATATCCGCCCCCGTTACACCCAGGTCTAACTAGACTACAACTCAAAGCCTTAAGAGCGGTGACATCATTGACATCCCGACACTTTCTTTTAATATGAAGGCCAATAGTAATATTTGCCTAAGCAGTGATATTGGAAAGTTGATCATTCAACGAAAGAACATCGCTAGTTATAACAAACCCACATCTTTACCTTTACTTAATCTGATCACAAGACAAAATTAAAGTTGAAGCTTAAGAGTATTTTTTTCCAGTTTTGACTTGATGATGACTGTTACACGCCAAAACGTCGTCTCAAACTTTATCTATAGCTTTACGATTTTAAAAAGAAGTTTTCAGTTTTTTCAAGAAACCTTTTTTCTATCAGTCAAGTAAAACTGTACCGCAAAATAACCACTCGTACTGAACCATACCCTAAGAAACAAGAAAAAAGCAAACAAAACCACAAACAACAACGACAACAGCGCCTTTTTGTTGCAACGACAAAATTAGCCATTACAGATCGTTAACTAAGATAAAACATTGTTTTCTGTCTTTTTTTCAGTTTCATTTATATTATAATTATTTAGTATTTATCTCTTTTTAAAAATACCTGGCCATTTCTATTGCACCACTCAAAGGCACATGATATTGCAGTAATTGAGTGACTGCAAGAAGAGACAAAAATGGAATTAAAGTATTGTTGTCAATCACGTCAGGTGCAAACCACAGATGTCAGCACCCCTCCCACCCACCCTGGGGCAATATGTCCTAACAAGAAACAAACAACTGGATTCATTAAACCACAGCCAATACCGATGTAAATGAAAGGCGTAAATATTTTTTTAAGCCATTTAAAGAAATTTACTGCTCTCTCTTTGTCGTCTCTAATAAACGATCGCAAACCATTCCAGCTCATGCCTTCATCCTCATCACCATCATCCTCTTCATCTGAAAGACTTGTATTTTCCAAGGTTTTTTTTCTCAACTCAGGGTGAAAATGAAGCAATGCAACAATATCTTTAGCAGTGGGAAGGGTATCTTTGCTCCAAGGAAACAAACAGACTTCTACCACTCCGGCTTCTTCATTTCCCCACATTCCTAGAAGAAAAACAGTGAAGGTACTTACTGACAGTCAGGTACAACTCTATTAAATGACTGAGGTGTACTGTACACCTGGTCCCAGTTGCTCATAACCTGGATAGTGCTATCCACCGTATAAATCACTATCCAGTGAGTGGATAGGTATGAGCCAGGAAACCAATTGCGCTATCCCCTGGATAGAGATTTATCCAGCATTATGCATCCTCTGAACAACTGGGCCCTGACATTACTTCAGAAAATGTTTTTTATCACACTGTCATATGAAGTAAATATGGTGCACTGACAGTCTGTAGTCTAGTATAAGGAGGCTCAGAACAGTGTAATCCTATGGTGAATTTCACGGACAAGATTCAGGCGGCTTGTGGAGCAAAAAGGACCAACAAACCATGTGCAGTCTGAGAATGGACTGTGCAGCTGTACTCTAGATGACATGCAGGTTTATCTGGGTCAACAAATTAATAACTAGTACCTATTGCTAACTCCGCCACTCTTGTTTAGAGAGAGCAGAGAAAGCAAAGTTCCCTACCTACCTACTGTAATTTATATATACCCACCCACCCACTTACCAGTTGCATCAAATTCTATTCAATAATTTTACAGTAATTCTACAGTTAAGCCAGAGGTCATGTGACACCCCAAGATTTCATTAATGAATTTGTTACCCAAGAGTTGAATTTGTTGTTTTTAGTTGTAGATTTCAGATTCAACTCACTGCATTCCAGTGTGTGTATTATGAACTCAGTGAATTCTCCCTAAGGTTTAGTTATGAAATATTGTCTACCTGCTCAGTTTTCTTCATTTTGATGTACATGTCTTCAACAACCCGGTCAATCTTCTTTGAATTAAGGTTATGATAATCATAAAAAATTCACTGCTCGTTATGCATGGATCAGAGGAATGCACATTTTTCATAAAATAACAATTATTAATAATAAATGGCAATTAAATATTTATTTTATCATTATAAACAGCATTAACTTATCATAGTATTCACTTCACTGTATCATTTGATAGTTACACTCAGTCTGATAACTGAGTAATTTATGCCATTTCATATTCATAAAATTTCAGAACCACAGAGTTCAAAGGAGAGGACTTACCACAGTCTAGATCTAGCTGCTCAGCTGCTTTCTGAATCCTCATTAATATGGCTACAGCCCGGAAGAAATCTTTATATCTCAGATCCTTATCTGACTCAAGTTTGTAATTTGCTAAATGAACTATACCACATTTCCAGCGCTCTGGGGGGTCAGAAAACACATATGCATCTGCAGTCTTATCATCAGCATAACTATCGTCCCAGTAACAGAACCATTCCTCAGGATCTTGCCAACCAGCTAAATGGCCACTTGGTTGCTCCTCGTTGTCAAAATTATAATGGCTGAGGGTATATGCCTTATAGAATGACTCTGATGAAATGATCTCCTATAATGTCAGAGTGAATTTTGGAAAAAATAATATATACCGTTTAATACACTTAGCAATCATTAGACTAAAAGTTTTATTATATACCTACATTTTTGTATATTTTCCAAAGTTAACTGCTAATTTGTCAATTTTATAAGACACAGTTGTTCTCTGTTTGCTAGTCGTACTTCTATTCAGTTCTACACACCTTTAAGATAATTGTGCATATGTCTCCAGTGCGATGAACACTTGTAACAGGCACTCAATGGCACAACAATAGCAAGGTCTAGATGATGACTTTTACCAGTAGTTTCACACGTTTTTGGGTTAAAATCATTACACTCATTATATTCTTTGTGATTAAGACCTGGAAAGAGGAGAACACTGCTGATAACAGGCCCTATTATCAATATTATAATATTGTGCTATCGATAAAAATTGTAACTTGTATAAACCATTTATGCCCTCGCAAGTCATCTTGTGAATAAATCATGAACTAGGACAAGCAAGGAATTGTTTCCAAGCAAGGAAAATCAGTGAGAGCTGCTTCTCAGTCCTATAAGGAAGAGAACAGATATTGTCCGAAAATTGACGTTGGGTACAGTAAAGATATTTAGCAATTAATGAATGAGGCTGAGTAGGATAATTATGAAGAATTAAGCAGATCGAGGAGGGTGTTATCCACAGAGGCTGAAGGCCGAGGTGGATAACACTTTCCGAGATCTCCATAATTCTTCATATCCTACGAAGTCGAATTCATTAATTGCTTTGTTATTCATTCAAAATAATTCCTAGTTTAAAAACATAGCTAAACATGCTTACCTGCATCGATGTTAAGTTTATCTTCGATAGTGTATGTTTAGGCTTGTCCAGCTCCGCAAATTTTCTCCAAATTGCAGATGTTGCCCTCTGAGTTGTCTTCTTACTGTTTTTGCTATGTTTTTAGCCATTATTTCGCCTAGTTCCAGCTGTAGTTCTTACTCTTGAAATGAGTAAAGTGACCGCAATTTCAGTTTTCTCAACGAAAACAACTCAACCTCGTCCCCAGGTCTTCTCAGTTAACGGCGCATTAACCTGTAGAAGGCTGCATTTTTGACATCATTTCCTCATTAAACACAAAATTCTTCCAAATTTGGTCATCAGTAACTGGTTACAGTGAATTATGCATGTGCTTTTAGCCAATCAGAATTCGGGAAATATTTTGTAGGAATACTAATTCGCATTAATATCTGCAGGCTAAAATGATAACTTACAAATATAGGGTAAGTACAGGTAGACATCTCGAGCTCTACATTCACAGAATTCTTTAATATAGCTCACCTTCCAAGTTTTGCACACCAGGGTGCAGTTCAACACATCCTGCACTGGCAAAAAAGTCGCAATTTTGCCGATAATTTCTGGAGGAATGGAAGCTACATCAACAAGTGAAGAGGCCATTGTAATTTTCTGCCACAATGTTTCACTCTACACATGAATATAAAGAAAAAAGGACATTAATTTTAGATAATTTAAAAAGGAAGGAATATTGCATTGTGACATTAAAGCAAAATTAAAAGACATTTAATGTCTTTGTACTTTGACATTAACTTACATGTCTGCTCAGAAGGTCTTAATATACCAAGCCTGAATTAAACAAGAAACTTGAGAGGAAAACATTTTAAATTAGAGAGACAAGTTGAACAGAGTAAAATTTTATTTGAGGTCAGATAGGTAATTGGTCTAGTTAAAGCTGGGTTGCCTTCTACACAGACCACATTATTATTGTGTGTGGGCACTACTTTAGATTGCATTGAATATATACCTATCAGAATTAAATATAACTATATAATGGAACAAAGTTATTCCAACCTCCCCTCCCCCTTCCCAATAATGTATCTCTTCTTGCTCCTGAAAATGCCAGGTTCTATACGAAATGGGCCTGCCCCTGAAGAAATTTGTCTGTGAAAGGATATGGAAGTTTATCCATGAAGAAGTTACTAAAAAAATTATAGTTTATCAACAACCTTTTTGAGAACTCCAGTACTTTTGACTCTACTCTTACAAATTCTACAACTTTTTCAACTTTCTCTAAAGAGCTTTGAAGACTGTGATGATAAAAATTTTATTCCGATCCCCTGCCCCAACCAATGGACGGTGATCAGTTAGGGATGCTCATCCACAGGGGGAGAGGGTTCAGAAAAAATGGAACGTCAATCCCATCAATCAATCAATCAATCATATCTTTATTTCAATATTTCGGATTTTAGAGTCGCATTTCTGCTAGTATCTCCGAAAGAGAAATAATAAGTAAAATGAAATAAAAATAGAAATAGTGCAATTAAAATGCATTTCATTTAAACATCAATTACACACACACATTATATATAAAACTATTTTTTAAAAGTTAACTGCTTTATAAAATAGCTCAAAAAACACATTTTTCCAGGGTATATTTGGTGACCAGGAGTGTAGTATGGGGGCACGAGATATTTGCGCTGTGATAATTAATTTCTTATGCTTAAGCACCGTGCAGACGGACGCAACATTGTTGGCCAACAACTCCCAACATTGTTGGATGTTACATGTTGCGTCCGTTTCCACACCCTGTTGCATGTTGTTGCGTGTTGTTGCGCAAAGTTTGAAACCAGTCAAACTTTGCAGCCAACCACTCCCAACATTTATTTTGTTCCGTGATCGCCAAAGCATCGCACAATAATGTTGGATGCGTTTGCACAGCTCTTCCAACATTGTTGGGGCCACACACACTCATTACACATGGATTACAAAGACTTATGATTTGTATTTTTCCCACGATGCACTTCAGGTCCTAAACTTGTTGGGAGTTGTTGCATCCGTTTGCACACCACTGCCAACAGGGCGCAACAACTCCCAACATTGATGTTGGGAGTTGTCGCGCCCGTTTGCACGCAGTCTTAGTTTCCCCCTTTCCATTTTGAAAGGATTTACAAAGAAAGCCGGATTCGTGAATAAAACTAAAATATGGCCTAAGAGATACTGTAAAAATCAAGATCGCCATTCTCTCGAAAAAAAGTTTGAACACGATATAATAATAATGGAAAATGCTATCAAAATAAATATAGGCATTGCCCAGCGATTTAAACAGTAAACAGTACAATTTTCGTTAAAAATATCCTACCTGAAATTACCAATTGCAGCCTGCACAATTCGATCGACACAGCACTTTCCAGAAGAGCCAGTCCTCGGACAGACCCACTCTGAAAATTAACGGCTTCTGACAATCATTCACGTTATTTTTCTCATATGCCAGTATTAAAAGTCAGTGGAAGATATGGCGTGGGAAAGCAACCCATTCATCGTTGAATAGTAAATGTCCGACCATTTGGTAAGATATGTGAGGACTGGGTTCCATCCTGGTCTCAGAGTCTTGAAGACGCCTTGCAATTTTTGCCGTTCGTGAAGTTCTTGACAGAACTATATTTATTTTCTCAATATTTTCCGAGATCATTATCGAGGTCGAACTTTCAAAAGAATGGTAAGCTTGATATTTTTAAGTTAGTATTTATCTTGCTTCGATATCATTTTACAGATCGCAAATCCTTCTTTCTTGGAATAACCTGAAATATGAAAGGAACATGTAAAAGGTAAGGACCGCAGACTAAACATGAAACTTGGACTTAGAAATGTTATTTAAAAACTGCTCTAGGAGTGTATAGTTTTGAGGCAAACAGATTGAGGAAATTCTTTTTCATTGTGTTCATCACGTAATCATTTCTCCCGGGAGAAGGAAAGCACGGGAAGGATTGCGTGAGAAAGTTCTAAAACTGGCAAGCAAGGAGGTTCATGCCATTTTATTATCAAAATGAGAAGCGCGAAATCATGAACTGACTCGAATGATCGAAACTAACACAGACAACCGATGTCAGAGACTTCATGTTACGTTACAGTATAGTGACACGAATATTTAAATTAGGTCTGGGTTTTATTAGTCTGCTACACAGCCGTTTTTAGTGTCGTCACGCAACGCTCCTCCCCACTAAAAACGGCTGTGTAGCAGACTAGGGTTTTATGAGACAATGAACACTTTAGCTGAAAGAATTGATTGACCTTTTTCTGATTATCGCCTAGTAACAACCAATCATATCTAATGTATACTAGTATGAAATCGAGCGTTCTTTTCCATATTTTAGAGAGTAGCTCTTGAGTGAATACAAGTGAGCCAAGTGATTAAATACAATCGACTCTACTGATTGTCTTATCGTAGTTTTCGTTGATCTGAAAACCCTAGTGAACGGGGCAAAGTTCTCAACACCGAAATATGAAGATCATTGGTGTGGTGTTTTTCAGTACAAATTATTTTCACCCTTCTGGTTGAGATGGAACTCTTTTCGGAGAACAGTTATGAAAAGTTACGGCATTTTCCTTGGGGAATACATCAGGTGTTAACAAAGATTTAATGAAATATTTCATTTAAAAAAGTATCTGTCAACCATTAATAATGGTTAACAGATACTTATTTATTCACTGTGTAACACAGTGAATAAAAATTTTGTCCATGTGACAGTGCTGGAGATCATGTAAATAAGTGGTATTTATTTTATTTTTCCCATATGTATATCTCAGAATCTCCTTTTCTGTCCTTAGAGCGAAACGCTCAATTAAAAGCTTTGCTTTTTCTATCCTTTCTCTAACCTGGTATCCTTTGAGTTAGGGTACTACAGATTATCTTTATGTGGCCAAATATAGATAGAAGTTATTGTCTATCTATCTATCTGTATATCATCGAGTAGAAATACCTACCTCGCAATAATTAACCTCGTGAAACTCGGTTTTTATTAGCGCCACTCAAGTCAAGGTTAGGAACTGGATGTGTGACCATGCAGCCTAAAGCATATTTATAGCATTATTTTGGTCGCCGGATTTGGAAAATAGAAATACAAACACGGCATGTGTAGTTCGCGCGAAAATAGACCTGGACACGGTTTTCGACGCCATCTTGACGAGTAGTACCCTGCGAGCAGTGGTTTCTTCAGGCCGGACGCTACGCTTCGATGGGAAAGAAACCACTGCGAGCAACCGTTTGCTTTTCCATCGAGCATGCGCGTCCACGTGATGACTACGAATAGTGAGTTTACGCAATAGGACGGCAGAAAGAAGAGGACGGCAAATCGCTTGTGCGTGACGAACGTGACAAGGATAGACAAGGCGTATTTTGTCGTGATCTTGACTAACGTCAATGTTTTCTGGTCTTTTACAAAAAGATCTGTTTAAAAGAAAGTGAAGTTTGGCAAAAAGTTATTTCAAGCAAAATTATTGTCACGCTTGTCACACAAGGTTTGCCGTCTTCTTTCCTCTCCCGTCCTGTTGCGTAAGTTTTCCAACGAGAAGACGGCAACGAGAACGATGATTTGTAAACTAAAGCTTCTCTCCAAAGAATTCTACTGAGAAAAATTGAGGGCGTTACATGCACTAGAATACCTAGAACCGCGTTTTTAAATTTTCTATACATTTGTCTTCAAGCAAGTCCCGGGAAAAATTACAGACAAATATATGGAAAATCTAAAGCAAGCCTCTGTAGAAATCTAAGGTCAGGTACCCCCCCCCCCCCCCCAAATTTTTTAGGACAATCCTTTGCTTTGTAGCTTTAGTTTACAACTGATATTTTTTCAGAACAGCCTTTTTACGGAAATTATGCGACATTAGGTTCTCGTACACTCACACGTCTGCCTACTCGTCAAGATGGCGTCGAAAACCGTGACAAGGTCTATTATTATAATACCTCGGGCGGTAGTACGTGGCTGAAACTTTTGTTCTTGGGCCATCGTAGTTTGATAAAAAATAAAGCACAAACAGCGGTGATAAACATTGTGAGTTTTCGCATTTTTATAAACTTGACGTTTCGTATGCTATTGAACAAAATTTCAAAAGTGATCTTAAGTTACCGTTAAAGAAAATGACAAGACTATATATTTAATTTTATTTTCGAGTGGCAAAACAATATTTTACGAAGGAGCGCAGCGAATGAGTAAAACATTGTTTTTGCCACGAGAAAATAAAATTCTTATCCATTTGTCAAGCCGCCGTGTAATGTTCTTTTTATTATATAGACAAAAAGACATCGATAAAATAATAGATTTTTATGCGCCAAAAAGTAATTGTGACGGCTCACATTTTCAGTTCAGCAATATAAGACATTGTTTACAATAATCTTGAGCAATAACACTGCGCTGAATAGCGCTCTACAATGACAAAATATAAGCAAAGCTTTGAAAAATGTATAATTAAAATTCAAAGGACGCAAGACGCCTACAAATTTTTTAGGGCCTGTTACCGAAATTACGTCATCGATAAACTCACGTGTGAGATTATGGAAAATAAACCACTCGAATCCCGGATGTAGTTTTTAAGAATTTTACGAGTGGTATATTTTCCAGTAAAACACTCGTGCCTATACAATAAATCTATTTTATTAATATATTCTTGAACTAGTAATTCATTCTTTTGTTCGGAGCTGTAGTAATGAAATGATGCAATATATCTACATCTACATCTGCATAATTTATTTGCAAAATCCTATACGGACATCTAGCAAATTCCAGTGCAAAGTGCAAGAATAAAAATGAATATATAAATATGTGCAAATAGGGTAATAAATAATTGTGTTATAGTAATGATGAAATAAATAACAATCAGTTAATAATTAATAATTTCAGTTATAACTTAGAGCAGGACTTAGAGCCATTATTTACGTACGTTTAATTATTCTTATTTACTAACTTAAAATATTTCAGTCGATCTGAATGTCTTATTAAAAGTCATCAGCCAAACGATGTCTAGAAAAAGGATTAGACAGCTTAACTGAATTTTGAAAACCTTCGAAAGACATTCATCCAGCTATCCACCACTCTCCTTTTGACACCGTTGTTGTCATAGCAACGCAATGTTTATTTTACTTAAGGGTGCTCGGCCTGTTGTTTTTGTTGTTTTCCTTTTTCGTAGCATGTTTATACAAGCAATAGTCGCCTTCTGGGAACATTTTAAAGTCATCCTGACGTGTAGGTCAACATTGATGTTATTATGGCAACCGAGTTTTGACAGAAATGTTTTTAAAAATTTGCATTTTCTCTAAAAAAATTATTAAAATTATTTCTATTTTTACTGATTGAATTATTATATTGCACTTAATTTAGCATTATTTTATCAAAGTTGTTGTGACTGTTAATGAAATCCGGTTTGTTTAGAAAATAGTTTGATAGAAGACATGAGTTTAATATCACCAAATCAGTGCACTGAGATGCTGACTTAAGTATTCAACAGTGTTCATTTCTCTCAGAATTTCATATTTTGCTGATTTGTTTACTTCCTATGCATCGTTTTATACTCAGAGTAAGTTTTCTGGAAAATATATCTCGATTTATACGAGTTTTAAGTAAAATGGAATACATTAAAATAATTTGTACTGGCGGATCCAAGATGGCGGATGCTTCCAATCATGACATCACTGTTACGGATATACATGTTTATCATTTATAACCAACTTCCTTGATTTTATCAGAGACCTTACTATTTAAGTATTTTTCGCTTCATGTCTACTTTGAGGAAAATATGGATTCTGTCAATAAATTCAACAATATGACATCATAATGATGTCAGGTAACGTCATTTTGTCAATCAAGTTATGAAGTTGGAAATGATGAGTACATTATTGTGTGTTATTAAAATTTTGGTGTTCTTTTTGTACATTTGCTTTCAGTACTCCTTATTTTTCTCGTAATTGTTGTTTGCACGACCCCACCAGCAATGCTGATCTTTTTATCGTGCTTAAAATAAAGTTCTTATCTTATCTTATCTTATAGGATAAGCGGTTTTGAAGTTATACATGGGGAGACTCCGAGGGCCCCCCGGTCGCAGGAAGCAAAAAAAAGTAAGGTCTGAGTAGGTTTAAAGCTACGGTCCACCGTATTACGGTGGCCCAAAAGTGTCAAGGCAATTTCAATTTACTCAAGGCAATTTCAATTGAAATTGCCTTGACACTTTTGGACCCACCGTATAAAAGTGGTCATTACAAGATGAAAAGCATTATCCGAGGAACGTCAAGTTTGGAGACGAAAACTCCGTCTCTCAAAATTCCTGTTTATTTTACGGACAGACTCTCTTGTGGTCCCTAAACCACAAAATTCCAAGAAATGTTACGACGATAAAGAACGTATAGAAACTGGGGTAGTCCCAGGCTTGTGACCAACTAACAAAGGCTGAACAATGTATGATTCCGTGCCGCCGCGTGATACAGGAAAAGCAGAATTATATATTCTTCCAAATAAAAAGCCGTTAATAAAATTTGCTATTCATCATGTTTCATTCTTTCTCATTCCTACGATTTAATCTTAAAGATCATTAACGAGGTTTTTTTAACTTGTCGTATAATTTCAACAATCGGGGAGATCAGTACTTCCTTGACAGTGCCGAAAATGTGACCGACTTACATATAAAAATTGTCACAGCAATTTTTGTTTATGTAAGGCAAATATCGTGGTGAACATTTTCGGCGTTGCTATCGAAGACGCACTTACTACTCAACTTTAACGACATTACCTAACCCCAAACCCTCCCCCCGGCATAAAAAAATGAGAAAGAAAGAAAAAATATTAGCCGAGCCACCCTTAATCCCCAGGGCTTCAATAACTTGATCTTTTAAATGTGTATTTTCCGAGTGGCGTCTTTATGCGTCCCTCTTTGACAATTATCCTGCGGGATGAGTGTATTCAATATTACATTTCTACATCTAGACAGATATCGATGAGTTTATATCTTGTTATTAATACAAGAGTAAGAGTAGAAATAAGGATGAATAAAAAGTGTAGTTTCACTCATGTAATTACAGGGTGTCCCAAAAGTTTGTTCCTCTACTTTATAAGTCTGTATTCCAGTACGATTGGAGTTGGTAAGCAAATAATTTCAACAGAAGTTGTGACTTTCAATATAATTCACTATTTTCATACTTGCTGTGCCATCTTTTGACTCGAATATTCGATTTGTGTACTTCCGCGCAAAAGGTGCGCGTGCGCGAGTATATTTTCCAGCCACATATTTTTTGTATTTCATAGCCCGAACTGCTCGAACTCCTTCCTTGTTTTTTTTTGTGAATATCACGAAAGATAAACTCCCTTAACACAAAAAACGTTCAGCTGCGTGAGAGCATAAGCCTGTATACTTCGATTTACTGACTTATCTGTTGTAGGAATTGCTAAAAAACCGGAAAAATCCGAATGTTGGGTGGTAGAATGATCATGGAGAAATGAAGGTTATGAAGGAAAGAAACTATGAGGAAGAGCAAAAGCCCTGAATAAAGCAGCTAAAACAGTTTTAAAGAAGGCTAGATACAAAATAGGAGACTCGACAAGGAAGCTCAGTCTCACATAGTTAACAAGCCAAATAAAAGGGTCATGAAAAGCTGTTTAAAATGTTTAAAATTAGAGGCCCCTGAGATGGCAAAAAAACCTCTGCTTAGTCTGCCAATTAACGCCCAACTCGTTTGAAATTTGTAAAGAAGTACAAAAGCCTTGCTGTGGAAGGGGGGCCGGGACGATTATCTTTTTTGGATGAATGCCCAAAATGTATTTTTTTCAGCTGCCTAAACTAAACAAATCTTGTTTGGAGGTTGAACTGGATCCTGCGCATCAGGTGATAAAAGAGCTCAAAATGGATCATTTGTAGGTCAACATGCTGTATCCCACTTCAAGCCGCAAAGGCTACAGATTGTGATAAAAAAACAAAAAGGGCATGCCAGTTACTGAAATTCTGAATACATATACTTGATAGAGAAATAAACATCTTCTAGAAATTCCATGTAAAAATAAAGTTTTGATCAAAAGTTATAGTGCATGAAATTAGAGGAACGAACTTTTGGGACACCCTGTAGATCGTGGCGCTGACATGAGCGATTTTGAGCAATTATTGTTTCGCTTAGCAAAAAGCTTTTAAAATTCGCTTGTGAATTAAAACATTTATGAAATTAAAACTAAAATATTTTGACTCAAGGTGTACAGTTTTTTGTACAGAGAAATATAATTCAGCGCCCTCCTACCTGCGACACAGTTAAAACTGGCAAAATATGGAAACCTTTTCAAACACCTAGCACACAGGAGAACACTGACGTGGAACTTGGATACGTTATTTGCATTAGATAAGTTGGTCGATATAAAAATAACAAAGACACAAGAAAGTAATAATTACGCTGCTGAAAAAGCACCTGAAGAGCACAAACACGCGACAAGAACACGAGAGCGGATGGCACCGGTAAATTTTACGGAAGCTACAACTGAGCAAACAATTTCACGTGAACTGTTTTGTTCTGCAGAGTTCACTGCTGAAGTTCACAACGAGTTAATCTTTCTTTCAGCGCTGAATGTTTTACTGTCAATCACCGCATTTCTAGGGAACATTGTGATCCTAGCTGCCCTTCGTAAGGAGACTTCACTTCATCCGCCGTCCAAACTCCTGTATCGTAACCTGGCGGTAACTGATCTCTGTGTTGCTATCACTGCCGAGCCCCTCACCGTCACATACTGGATGTCTGTAGTGAACCAAAGATGGGATCTTTGTCATTTCGCTAACGTTGCGATTTTTGTTACAACAGCTATTTTGTGTTCGGCGTCTTTATTCACAGTGACTGCAATAAGTATAGATAGACTTTTAGCCTTACTGCTGGGGCTCAAATACAAACAGGTAGTTACCCTGAAAAAAACCAGTATAACTGTCATTGTTTTGTGGATTCTATCCATTGTCGCCACAGCAAGCTACTTTTGGAAGCCGCACATGTATACTTGGTTATTCGAAGTAGGTGTGTTTCTGCCTTGCTTAGTCGTCTCATGTTTGTCTTACACAAAAATTTTCTTGACTCTGCGTCAACAAGAAAAGCATGTTCGAGAGCAACAGGGACAAGAAATCCCCGCGGGCATTGCTCAATATAGGAAGGCGGTGTCTAGTTCTCTGTGGTTGCTGGTAGCATTGGTTGTCTGTTATCTGCCATATGGTATAACGGCTCCTTTAACGCCTTATAAGGGAATGTCTTTATCGGTTTACCTTGCTAGGGAATTTACATTTACTTTCGTGTTTTTAAACTCCTCTTTAAATCCAGTACTTTACTGTTGGAAGATCCAAGGGGTGAGGCAAGCTGTTAAAGATACAGCAAGACAACTTTTATTCTCAACCAGTTACACAGTGCAGTAGATTTTGTAATCATTTTCAACTCTGTAAATATACCTACGAGTTTACCTTAAACGTATGTTTAGCAATGATGACTGTTAGATATAAATTCTTTTAAATTCAACTCTAAAAAACAGTATTTTAAATTGATAACTGCTTTTAAGTATGGCAAAATTTAAGACAACATCAACAAAATGTTTGTATATTCTACTGGTACATGCAGTTCCATCTACCATCTTATTTTTTTCTAACAGGATATATATACTGCACTTGTTTGATCTATTTAGTACCCCCTGGTGACAGCAGACTTTACTGTATTTATTCAAATTTTCATTCAAAGTTCAGTAATTTGAATATAATTAATGTGTGCAAAGTAAAAAATGTTTATGGATGCGAAAAAAACAAAACACTTATCGTAAGCTGTATCACCAGTCACGTCAACTGTTAAAAAAAGTAGATAAGTCAAATAAAAATACGGTTAGAATAAATGGCACATATAGCATTGTACCTATATTCCTCTATTAAAACACGTCTGCGTTTAGACTATTTTTAAGCGGCGGGATGAATGTCTTTAATTTTTGGAGTCTGGTCTGGATTCGTAGAAGGAATGTTGAGGCGCTTATTAAAAGCTCGGGGCTTAGAAACGGTGCAGTTCAGTGCGCAAGTTTTATGTTCATTATATTTAAACCGAAAAGTATCTGTCAGAAAAGATGACGACAGCCATCGAAAGACAACAAAATTTGCCACCCCACATAGGTGACATTTCTTATGGCAGATTAATTAAAAGAACTAAAATGCTGAAAAATATGATGAAATTCGTCTTATTCAAGTTTTCAGTCGAATGGTTATTCACTATATATGAAATACGAAAAGGCTCAAAAGAAAATTACAATTGCGTAAACTTGTTAAATTTAGAGTATTTTACAAAAAATGGCAGCAGCTTTTGCCTTATACCTAACAGCATCCCTGCTCGATTTATCTCCTGAAGGAAATTTACCATTGCTCACAGCAGGAAGGATTAAACTACAAAAAGCATTCTGCTTTAATACTAAAAACCAGGCTCAAATGATGAGATATTAAGGTTAGCGAAATAGGACAGGTGGTGATAGAGGCACGACAGTTGGCAATTTAATTCGCATGAATTTAAAACTATACTATGGCGAGGTTCTTGTAAAAAGCATTAAAACGTATACTATGGTGAGGTTCTTGTAAAAAGCATGACAAATACTCCAAAGGAAACAAAATATAACACTTTCATAAATTGTTTGAAAAATGTGTAATATATCATATATCAAAAACATAGAATAAAACAATTGAAATATAGCAATTTTATTGCCCATGGTCTGTCATTCTTTAACAAACATGGGCCATAAAAGGCTAGGAGTGTAATATGAAGATTGCATTTCGAACTAATTTAGAGAAAATTGAGCATACATTACCACTAAAAATACCAAATGTTAATTATCATTGTTTAAAAACCTTTCATCCAAAAGGGTGCGAAGAAATGATCGGCTTAATAAAGATAATTAATACGGGTTTTCTGGTGTTTTTATTTCAGAACACGAACAGCTAGCAATAATTACACTGTAAACAAGTTACATTTCCGCTGAACATTTCCTTTCATTTCGCGCCAAAACAAAAAAATTCCCATCCAATCAAAGCAGCTAAGCAGAGTACTGACATTTTCAAAAATAGCAGACGAGCACAGATATCAAACAGCGATCTTAAAGTCGAGAGAAGAAAGATCCTGTTATGCGTAGAAGATCAACTGCCATTTAGTCCATATTGGGTTTTGCGGGTGCTTTAATAATCGTGATAGATTAAAAGCCGTCTAACGCGCAGACATGAGAGTAGCGCGGATGGACGCTCTTAGTTGATGGGTTCCTGACATAGTGCCCGATATGTTTTAAAGTGCGTTCCTATTAAGCAGCCAGCCTCCCATAAAAGTGACCGATGGGCCGATTGGAATTGAAAATAAAAACCAACTGGATCAGTTAAGTGGGATTAGCCTGTTTCATGCCTTCCCAAAGAGAGTTTCTGTATTCTTTTGAACTTCCATTTAACAGCCAAAACGATTTTCTGAGTTTGAATCTTAGTAGCCAGCTGAAAACAATGCCGAAAACGAAAATGTGCATATAAACACAAACTTGTCATTTAGTTTACAACAGTACCACTGACTGGCAATGATGTCTGCTTGAACTCTGAGCTTGCATGGGTGAGTGTGTTAATCTATAGCAATTCTTGGATGCAGAATAGCATAATAATATTTCTTAGGGTTTCCACGTATGTCCAGGATCGCAAAAATCGCAAAAATAACAAATCTAACAAGAATCAAGACTTGGAAACAGAAGAAGCCAAGAGGGGCCCCGAAATGTCCGCAAATATCGCAAAAATCGCAAAAGTAACAACGAATTTTTTTTGCTAGCTAAAAACACCCGTGACAAATATCGCAAAAATCGCAAAAATAAGAAATCTAATAAGAATCAAGACTTGGAAACAGAAGAAGCCGAGAAGGGCCCTGAAATGTCCGCAAAAATCGCAAAAATTGCAAAAGTAACAAGGATTTTTCCCGCTAGC
Organism: Porites rus; assembly: GCA_964035705.1. Classification (NCBI taxonomy): domain Eukaryota; kingdom Metazoa; phylum Cnidaria; class Anthozoa; order Scleractinia; family Poritidae; genus Porites; species Porites rus. The sequence goes on along the minus strand of OZ037997.1, from coordinate 34,469,716 downwards.
TTAAAACATGACAAATATCGCAAATATCGCAAAAATAACAAATGTAACAAAATTCCAGACTTAGAAAGAAAGGAAGGCAAGAAGGGCCCCGAAATGTCCGCGAATATCGCAAAAATCGCATAAGTAACAAGGAGTTTTCTTGCTAGCTGAAAACACCCATAACAAATATCGCAAAACTCGCAAAAATAACAGATGTAACAAGAATCAAGATTTAGAAAGCAAAGAACCCAAGAGGGGCCCCGAAATGTCCGCAAATATCGCAAAAATGGCGAAAGTAACAAGGATTTTTTTGCTAGCCAAAAACACCCATGACAAATATCGCAAAAATAACAAGTGTAACAACATTGAAGACTTAGAAAGCAAAGAAGCCAAGAAGGGCCCCGAAATGTCCGCAAATATCGCAAAAGTAACAAGGATTTTTCTGGCGAGCTAAAATCACCAATGACAAATATCGCAAACATCGCAAAAATAACAAATTTAACAAAATTCTAGACTTAGAAAAAGAAGAAACCAAGAAGGGCCCCGAAATATCCGCAAATATCGCAAAAATCGCAAAAGTAACAAGAATTTTTCTTGCGGGCTAAAAACACCCGTGACAAATATCGCATCGTATTAAAGCAAATGCGCAATAGGGTTTTCCGATTTAGCGGAAGTTCGAGCCATTTTTCCGAGATGTAAAATTGATTGCATCATACTGTAAAAATTCATCTCGATTTTTTTTCGTTATAAGTAAATCTTTGCATGATGTCATTGTTTATGCAAAATATCTGGCTCGTAAAAGGATAAATGAGTACACTTTCTTGCCCAGTAATTTTGTAATGCGTTCCATTTTCGCGAAAATGAAATCATCAGTTTCAAATGTGACACTATTTATAATTATTGACAGTAGCAAAATACTGTAATAACAGTCTGTGTATGTTTCGTTCTTCCATCAACATACCGCTACAATGCATAGAAAGGAGTGTCGCTCAACACAGAAGGGGGCAAATTTTAAGCAATAAAAGGGGGTGGTAGCAGAACTTTTCATGGCCAAGAACCTACCATAACAATCGTTCCAAAATATCAAGAATAGCACATTGGGGGAAAGAAAAAGGGCATTTTACATGAATGTTGCTGTGTAATACCCAAAGTTTTTTAAACAGGGATTGCCAGTGATTTGGTAATCCTTCCCTTTTAAATCAAGGCTTATAGTTAAACAACAACCACCCCAATGAATGTTATTTATATGTGTACGCCAATCCATTTATTTTAAATAACAATTGATCCAATTGTGCACAAGAGAGGATAAGGTGGACAGAGAAAGTATCCCCCATACACACCCTATTCCATAGGTAATTCGTCTCGAGTTGTTTTTAGAATCGGGATAAAGTTGCCTCGCGCGCTGCGTGGATGTTTCGCATGACTAAACGCCATGCAAAACATGTCGTGCGAAAGGCAATGAACGCGTAAAGAGATCGAGAGCATTTCTGAATATTGAAGCGAAATGAGTCGGCGCCACCTGGGAAAAGGGACTCGCTCGACTCTTGGACAACCCGTGAAATCAGTTTAACTCGAAGTTATCGTAACCTCAGTGCTTTAATAAAATGAAAAATTTCGCCGGTCTATTGAAACAGGTCGTTTGTACAATAAAGCAAGTAGCAAGTAATATTCATGTTCATGTAATTAGTTTTACAAATTTGAATTTTATAGTAGTTTTTTTAAGTTGTTAAGCACTGTTGATCAGTGAATGTAAATAGCTCTCTAGATGTTATTAAATTATTATTATAGGACGCCAAGTGTTATTTTTGTTGAATAATAAAAGACTTATAAAAGAATAAATATCAAACCAGAAATTGCTCTCTTCAAACTGTAAATTATAAATGATCCTGAGAGAATATTCACTGTGTTAAGGATTTCCCTGCTGTACTGTTAGCTCTATACAAGAGAGGAAGGGCGATTCTTCTTTAATTTCCGTTTCGCTGACACAGCTTTAGCAGAAATCTCTTAGTCGTTTTCGTCGAGTCTTCCGCCATTTTTTCCTGCGTCAATTCGTGAAGGACGCGTGGCTCTGAGCGTGGGTTATCCACGCGGAATACATTAGCGCTATGTGATTGGCTGTTGTCTAATCCCCCTTGGGATCTGTTTTCTTAAAAATAACCCGAGACGAATTACCTATGAAATAGGGTGTGTATGGAGGATGCCTTCTCTGTCCCCTTTATCCTTTCTTGATTCTGCATTTATGTGTGCTTCGTTCTATTACTCATGAATCATGAACAATTATAACAAAACCACCGAGAAAAGAGACCAAAAGACCTAGGCCATACAAATACAAAATGTCGTAACATGATTGCTTCACTTACAACCTCTGATTTAATGTAGCCTGTAGCCCTTATCTGCAATTTAGTTTATTTTGTTTTTCTTGCTATTTCTGCGATATTTGTCACTAGATGATTTTAAGAGCCAATGTCTGTAATTTTCGAGAATCGGTTGACAGTCGTGAATTTTTGAATTTCTTCATATTTTGCTCAAATAATCTCTATAGTACACTAATTTCAAAAATCACCTTAAAACTTGTAACAGCTTTTTATTTTTTCAGGAATCAGGTAAAGTTTGAAAAACTCTAAATCGGCGCTCTTTCGAGTATGAAATTAGCGAAAATTGAGCATTTTCTTCGCGCTCGTACATAAAAACGGAAGAATATCTCTGGATGGAATCAAGTCACAAAACAGACACACATTTTTACTTTATAATTCAGCAATTAACTTTAAATAAACCGTTTAAATGAGACTGTACCGGCCGCAAGAAGAAACACGGTTTCAGCACTTTTCAAAAATGGCAAATTTGACCTAACTTCACCATCGTAAAAACCCACTTGGTACATGCAATTTCAGTATGAAACATAAACTGTATTAAAGCATATCCTTTGCTGTTGTTTGTGTTAAAATATTTCTGGCGGCATTCCAAATGCGCACCGTCGAGAGATCAAAACCTGAAGGGTATTTTGACACCAAGAAAGCGCGTGCAACAAGCAAGTTTCGACGCTTGGAATATTAATCCTTTGCAAACATAAGTTACTTCGACATTTAAACCCTAGTCAGAGTTGTAACGGTTTCAGATTATATTTGGGCGTTTTTGTTCGGTTTAACATGATTCCTTTCAACTGATTTTTGCGATAAACCATAATGAAGAGACACGAATACGCAGTTCAAATCAAAGTTCTTAGAGAGGAATATTGTCAAAATACTCGCTTGTTATCGTTTTAATCGTATTGAAACCTTAAAATCAGAAAAGTTATTTACTTACCTGAACTTAAATGCTAGACGGGGTCACAGTACCGCTAACTAAATTCTGCATCAAGGCAGATTCAAAGTTAAGTTTGTGTATGTTTTCAATCTGTCAACACGAGGGAAGACAACATTCCGGAAGTGCGTGACGCGTAACGCGCCGGAAAAGAAATTGCTGGTATACGTGTTTTACGGTGCAAGTCTTTATTGTATGTTCGTATAGCATCTCGCACATATTCAAACTTGGTTTGTGGCGCCTGTGGCCCCAGTAATGCTGAATTTATTGCGATCATAGAAAAGATGTCGTGAGTCACTTCGTATGCTCCTGACTTGTTAGTCACGTGAGTATGTTAATGATAGAAGTAAGGTTTTCTGCATTTACGTTAGGTGACCTTTGTTTGATCCACGAAATTGGCGCATGAACAAAAGAGTTTTTCCTCACCACCGCTAAATGTTTGGTTCCGGGTGGCGGTGCAACAAATCACGTGGTACAGTTCTAGACCAGGCTACTGGCTGCTCATAGAGGGGTCCATAAAGGCACATTGATTGATGTCTCTGTATGGCCTGAAGGAAATGATTTACGCAGACGTTTTCTGAGCGACGAAGGTGCAGCTTTTACACTCCTTTTTCGTTTCGAAAATAGACGAGCACGCAAGCGAAGCGGGCACGCGAGAGAGATCTCCTTGCGCTAATAGTCAATAAATCCCATGCAGTTTTTATTTTCATACGCGAAAATCGACGATCAAAGAGAAGAGAGATCGACAATCTCTAAAGAAAAAGTAGGGGGTCTGTGAACAGGCTACGAAAGTGCTTGCTATTATTTTAGTGAACTTTCAGAGGTCTCAGGTGACTATGCTAACGTCATGAAAAGTCTACTCAGCTTGTTTAAGTTTAGCTAGGGCAAGAGGAGGAGATCGGTGGGCTGGTACACATACAAAAATTCAAGTCTTTATCACTCCACTTAGAGCTAGCAGACTTTGTTTGATCCACAAAATGGGCGCATGAAAATAGAAGTTTTTACTCACCACCGCTAAATGTTTGGTTTCGGGTGGCGGAGCACAAATCACGTTGTACCGTTCCAGAACGGTATACTGTCTGCTCATTTTAAAGGGGTCCGTAAGGGCACATTAATTAATGACTCTGCGCGGCCTGAAGAAAATGATATACGCAGACGTTTTCTGAGCGACGAAGGTGCAGTCTTTACACTTCTTTTTCTTTTCGAAAATGTCCACGGACTTCTTCCCTCGCCCTTCGCTGCTAGGCAGTCGTTTTGGCCTGAGGGATACCACCACGAAGGAGTTTTAGCACACAGGTCTCTGCTGGTGCAGACCTAGCGAAAAGGGCATTCTCCATCTGAAATTTTAAATCGATATGAAAGGCTATTTTCTGATTTGGTTAAACGATGATAAGTAAAATGGCTGAGACATTTTAAAGCATTTTTTCATTTAGGCGACGGATTTTGACGTTATGAAAAAGAACTTGTCAGTGAATTGGTTCATTTTCTAGCCTGCGAACAAGTGCCGGGGGGTGGTGGCGGAGAGAGCCAGGTGACTATTCCTTTTTTTAGGCGGGAGCTAGCATGTACGTGCATTCTGGTCTAACGCCATAATGTGTAGACTGGCCTTTAAGAGGCGGGAGATCAGATCGTCAACAGCAGGTTGAGGTCTAGCCGGAAGATACCCTTGCTACAGAGGAGCAAAGCAATACTACTTTCAGTAATTTAAACATGTTAAATACTTGTATTTCGCTCATTAAATGTGTCCATTGTCCATTGTCGATTTGTGGTTTTTCAGGAATGTTCTTTTGCGGAGTATTGGACAATTTTTCTTAAACCATTTTTTTACTCGTTTCCATTTCCCTGCTCTACCTTCATGCTGCATGTGGCGAACGTGTGTACCTAAATCCCTCAATTCATACTGAGGTGATCGATAGAGAAGTCTATACGCCAAGCGGGGTTAAGATTAGTTAACAAAAACCAAAGGCTCAGAAGGCTAAGTGCAATGAAAAGAAAACTAGTGTGAAACGTTTTGCAGACTCGGCTTACTTTATTTGTTTTCTTTATCTGTTTGAGTTTCGGCTTGTGCATCCTAAAATCAAGTTTAGTTCGACCTGTTTTGGGGAATATAAAATATAAAAATAATTTTAAAAAAAACAGTGTTAATTGTCATTTTATTTTTTTGTTGTACACTCGTGCGATGATTTATCCTTGTCTGTACAGTTGCGTGACAAGACTCAAATCACACACGGGCTTTTATCACGCAACACAGGGTTTAGTCCGTGGCTAAACGACGGAAGATTTCAGTAAACTGCGGCCACTTGCAGTTGAAACGACTGGTAAGTAAATTCTTATACATCTCGTATGTCATTTAGAGCTAGCAAGTCGTTTCTAGCGGCTTTATTTTAGGTGCATAAACTCGAGGTCAATATTTACACTCAACACGAAATTAGCAGCCAGAGCAGCGCTGTCTTTTTCAGCTACTTGCGTGCAATCAAATGCAGGGTTAATCTACTTAGTTCTTTTTTATTACCATCAAGTTGAAAAGTGTTTTTCAAAAGATTTTAAGAGCTTCCCGTAATGTGCCCCTTGTAAAAGAAGTTAAGTTTGCAAAAACGTTTGTGTGCTTACACTTGCGGCTAGTTTGTTGCAGCGTTCCAACGTGCGAAACTACCCTGCACGTTTCGGTGTCTCAGCGACGCACTTTTGTAATGCCGCCAAAAATTTTTTAACACAAGAAACGGCAAAGAATGTACTTTAAAATAGTGTTTGTTTCATGTTGAAATTCTATGTACCAATTGGGTTTTTTTGATGGTGAAGTTAGGTCAAATTTGCCATTTTCGTAAAGAGCCGAAATCGTGTTTCTTCTTGCGGCCGACACAGTCACATTTAAACAGCTTATCTGAAGATAATTGCTGAATTATAAAGTACAAGTCTGTGTTTGCTTTGTGACTTGATTTCATTGAGAGATATCATCCCGTTTTTATGTACGAGCGCCAAGAAAATGCTTAATTTTCGCTAATTTCATACTCGAAAGAGCGCCGATTTAGCGTTTTTCAAACTTTGCCCGATTCAGGAAAAAATAAAAAGCCGTTACAAGTTTTAATGTGATTTTTGAAAAAAGTGTACTATAGAGATTATTTGGGCAAAATATGAAGAAATTCAAAAATTCACGACCGTCAACCGATTCTCGAAAATTACAGACATTGGCTCTTAATTACCAAGAAAAATCCTTACTTCCAGTTTGCGTTTTTTGCCACATTCGAGGACATTTCGAGGCCCTTTTTAGCTTCTACTCTTTCTAAGTCTTGATTCTTGTTAGATTTGTTATTTTTGCGATTTTTGCGATAAGCAAGAAAAATCGTTGTTACTTTTGCGATTTTTATGATATTTGCGGACATTTCGGGGCTCTTCTTAGCTTCTTTGTTTTTGTAAGTCTGGAATTTTGTTACATTTGTTATTTTTGCCATTTTTGCGATATTTGTCATGGGTGTTTTAAGCTAGCAAGAAAAATCCTTGTTACTTTTGCGATTTTTGCGATATTTGCGGGCATTTCGGGGCCCTTCTTGACTTCTTCTTTTTCTAAGTCTAGAATTTTGTTAAATTTGTTGTTTTTGCGATTTTTGCGATATTTGTCACGGGTGTTTTAAGCACGCAACAAAAATCCTTGTTACTTGTGCGATTTTTGCGATATTTGTTAGTGATTTTCTGACATAATTTTTTCTCAATTATTTCTTTTGCGACAATTGCGAAAAACATTTGCTAGCAAATTTTTGCTAACAAGATCGATCCTGGACATAGCAAAAACAACAAGAAGACAACTCGGAGGGCGACATCTGCCATTTGGAGAATACTCGCAGAGTTGGACAAACCTAAACGTACACTATCGAAGATGAACTTAACATCGATGGATCGATGGAGGTAAGCATGTTTTAGCTATGTTTTTAAACTAGGAATTATTTTGAATGAATTATAAAACAATTACTGAATTCGGCTTTCGTATCATATGAAGAATTATGGAGATCTCAGAGGGTGTTATCCGCCTCGGCCTACGCCTTCGACGGATAACACCCTCCTCGATCTCCATAATTCTTCGTAAGATACTCAGCCTCTTTCATTAACTGTCAATTAAATTAACCTCTCCAATTCCCTGCTGTTCCATACCAAATATCAAAAGTATTGTTATAGGTTCCCCACAATGAAAAGTCATGGTAACAAGTTTTTGATTAATATCTTGCTTTTTTCACTACATCGACATTCTACATGGAAGATACTTTTTATTATAAAGAAAAACAGTTGGATCACAAGTTGATTTTACAATGTAATGTAATGTAATTACTCGCTTTCTAGTTCGTCTTTACCTGGGGTGTAAGTGCAAAAACGTCGTCTTGATTTTCGCATCTAATAATGTGAATTTAACACGGTTTTCCGTCTAAGACGAATTTTCCGTCTTATTTCCCCGTCGGTGTAGTTGGAAAAAATAGACGGATAAATTTGAAACGGGAAACTCGTCCTTAACCGTATTCATATCAGACGAGTTTTTCGTTTAAAGACGAGTTTCCCGTCCAAGACGGTCCCTAATACATGAATTCCGATATGAACACGGTGACGAGATTCCGACGAAAAAATGAGACAGGGAACGATGACGTTTAGCGCTTCACTCAATGAAAAAAATGAAGCTAGAAAGCCAGCAACTATTTCTGGGTAAACTGAAATAAAATAGCCTCCAAGAAGGAGGTGACTGAGATACAGACGAAGAGAAACAACAAAGTTTGAGGAGGCTATTGCTTGTATAAACATGCTACGAAAAAGAAAAACAAAAAAAAAAACAACAACGAGGCCGAGCACCCTTAAATAATGTCTAATCCTTTTTCTAGACATCGTTTGGCTGATGTACTTTCAATAAGACATTCAGATCGACTGAACTATTTTAACTAAGTAACTAAGAATAAAACGTACGTAAATAATGGCTCTAAGTCCTGCTCTAAGTTATAAAATTATTTATTACTAACTGATTGTTATTTATTTCATCATTATTATACCACAATTATTTATTGCCTTATTTGCACATATTTATTTATTCATTTTTATTCTTGCACTTTGCACTGGAATTTGCTAGATGTCCTCGTAGGATTTTGCAAATAAAGTAGTTTTTAGCTATTACTTCGCCTAGTTCGAGCTGTAATTCTTACTCTTGAAACGAGTGAAGTGTCGGCCATTTTTGTTTTCACAAACAAAACAACTCAACCTCTTTCCCTGGTCTTCTCGGTTAACGGTTCATTAACCTGTAAGAAGGCTGCATTTCCTCGGTAAACACAAAAGTCTTCCAAATTTGGTCATCAGTAATTAGTTATGGTGAATTATGGTGTGCTTTTAGCCTATCAGAATTGGGGAAATATTTTGAAGGAATAATAAAGTGTTTTAATTTCTAAATTTCATTTTGGATTTTTAACATTTTGCATTAAAACGTATTATTTTGGGACAGAACCAGAACGGATAGTGAAGTAAATGTTTCTATGTTTTATTAAATTTTGGATTTTCGCCTTAACGTGGCCACCTCAGTGATATACCTCTGAATTATTTCGTCAAGTTTTTAAACTAATCGATGTAGCCTGATTTAATTATTATATTACACTTAAGTTAGCATTATTTTATCAAAGTTGTAGTAACTATTAATGAAGTCCGGGTTGTTTAGAGACTAGTTTCATAAAAGACATGAGTTTAATATCACCAAATCAGTGCACTGAGATGCTGAATTTAGTTTTCAACTGTGTTCATTTCTCTCAGAATTTCATATTTTGCTGATTTGTTTGCTTCCTATGCATCGTATACTCAGAGTAAGTTTTCTGGAAAAAATATCTCGATTTATACGAGTTTCAAGTAAAATGGAATACATTAAAATAATTTGTACTGGCGGATCCAAGATGGCGGATGCTTCCAATCATGACATCACTGTTATGGATATACATGTACTGTATATCATTTATAACCAACTTCCTTGATTTTATCAGAGACCTTACTATTTAAGTATTTTTCGCTTTATGTCTACGTTAAGGGAAATATGGATTCTGTCAATAAATTCAACAATATGACATCATAATGATGTCAGGTAACGTCATTTTGTCAATCAAGTTATGAAGTTGGAAATGATGAGAACATTATTGTGTGTTATTAAAATTTTGGTGTTCTTTTTGTACATTTGCTTTCAGTACTCCTTATTTTTCTTGTAATTGTTGTATGCACGACCCCACCAGCAACGCTGATCTTTTTATCGTGCTGAAAATAAAGTTCTTATCTTATAGGATAAGCGGTTTTGAAGTTATACAGGGGGAGACTCTGAGGGCCCCCCGGTCGCAGGAAGCAAAAAAAAGTAAGGTCTGAATAGGTTTAAAGCTACGGTCCACCGTATTACGGCCCAAAAGTGTCAAGGCAATTTCAATTTACTCAAGGCAATTTCAATTGAAATTGCCTTGAGTAAATTGAAATTGCCTTGACACTTTTGGGCCCACCGTATAAAAGTGGTCATTAAAAGATGAAAAGTATTACCCGAGGAACGTCAAGTTTGGAGACGAAAACTTCGTCTCTCAAAATTCCTGTTTATTTTACGGACAGACTCTCTTTAGGTCCCTAAACCACAAAATTCCAAGAAATGTTACGACGATAAAGAACGTATAGAAACTGGTGTTGTCCCAGGCTTGTGACCAACTAACAAAGGCTGAACAATGTATGATTCCTTGCCGCCGCGTGATACAGGAAAAGCAGACTTTTAATATTTATATATTCTTCCAAATAAAAAGCCTTTTATAAAATTTGTTTTTCATCATGTTTCATTTTTCTCATTCCTACGATTTAATTTTAAAGATCATTAACGAGGTTTTTTTAACTTGTCGTATAATTTCAACAATCGGGGAGATCAGTACTACCTTGACATTGCCGAAAATTTGACCGACTTAGATATTAAAATTGTCACAGCAATTTTTGTTTATGTAAGACAAATATCGTGGTGAACGTTTTCGGCGTTGCTATCGATGACGCACTTGCTACTCAACTTTAACGAAATTACCTAACCCAAAACTCTGCCCCCAGCATAAAAGAAATGAGAAAGAAAGAAAAAATATTAGCCGAGCCACCCTTAATCGGCAGGGCTTCAATAAATTGATCTTTTAAATGTGTATTTTCCGAGTGGCGTCATTATGAGTCCCTCTTTGACAATTATCCTGCGGGATGAGTGTATTCAATATTAAATTTCTACCTATAGACAGATATCGATGAGTTTATATCTTGTTATTAATACAAGAGTAAGAGTAGAAATAAGGATGAATGAAAAGTGTAGTCATGTAATTAGATCGTGGCGCTGACATGTGCGATTTTCAGCAATTATTGTTTCGCTTGGCAAAAAGCCTTAAAAATTCGCTTGTGAATTAAAACATTTATGAAATTAAAACTAAAATATTTTGACTTAAGGTGTAGAGCTTTTTGTATAGAGAAATATAATTCAGCGCCCTCCTACCTGCGACACAGTTAAAACTGGCAAAATATGGAAACCTAGCACACAGAGAACACTGACGTGGAACTTGGATGCGTTGTTTGCATTAGATAAGTTGGTCGATATAAAAATAACAAAGGCACAAGAAAGTAATAATTACGCCGCTGAAAAAGCACCTGAAGAGGACAAACACGAGACAAGAACACTAGAGCGGATGGCATCGGCTAATTTTACTGAAGCTACAACTGAGCAAAGAATTTCTCGTGAACTGTTTTGTTCTGCAGAATTCACTGCTGAAGTTCACAACGAGTTAATCTTTCTTTCAGCGCTGAATGTTTTACTGTCAATCACCGCATTTCTAGGGAACATTGTGATTCTAGCTGCCCTTCGTAAGGAGACTTCACTTCATCCGCCGTCCAAACTCCTGTATCGTAACCTGGCGGTAACTGATCTCTGTGTTGCTATCACTGCCGAGCCCCTCACCGTCACATACTGGATGTCTGTAGTGAACCAAAGATGGGATCTTTGTCATTTCGCTAACGTTGCGATTTTTGTTACAGCAGCTATTTTGTGTTCGGCGTCTTTATTCACAGTGACTGCAATAAGTATGGATAGACTTTTAGCCTTACTGCTGAGACTCAAATACAAACAGGTAGTTACCCTGAAAAAAACCAATATAACTGTCATTGTTTTGTGGATTCTATCCATTGTCGCCACAGCAAGCTACTTTTGGAAGCCGTACATGTATACTTGGTTATTCCAAGTAGGTGTGTTTTTGCCGTGCTTAGTCGTCTCATGTTTGTCTTACACAAAAATTTTCTTGACTCTGCGTCAACAAGAAAAGCATGTTCGAGAGCAACAGGGACAAGAAATCCCCGCGGGCATTGCTCAATATAGGAAGGCGGTGTCTAGTTCTCTGTGGTTGCTGGTAGCATTGGTTGTCTGTTATCTGCCATATGGTATAACGGCTCCCTTAACGCCTTATAAGGGAATGTCTTTATCGGTTTACCTTGCTAGGTCATTTACATTTACTTTCGTGTTTTTAAACTCCTCTTTAAATCCAGTACTTTACTGTTGGAAGATCCAAGGGGTGAGGCAAGCTGTTAAAGATACAGCAAGACAACTTTTATTCTCAACCAGTTACACAGTGCAGTAGATTCTGTAATCATTTTCAACTCTGTAAATATACCTATGAGTTTACCTTAGCCATATGTTTAGCGATGATGGCTGTTAGATATAAATTCTTTTAAATTCAACTCTAAAAAACAGTATTTTAAATTGACAACTGCTTTTAAGTATGGCAAAATTTAAGGCAGCATCAACAAAATGTTTGTATATTCTACTGGTACATGCAGTTCCATCTACCATCTTATTTTTTTCTAACAGGATATATATACTGCACTTGTTTGATCTATTTAGTACCCCCTGGTGACAGCAGACTTTACTGTATTTATTCAAATTTTCATTCAAATTTCAGTAATTTGAATATAATTAATGTGTGCAAAGTAAAAAATGTTTATGGATGCGAAAAAAAAAAAACACTTATAGTAAGCTGTATCACCAGTCACGTCAACTGTTAAAAAAATAGATAAGTCGAATAAAAATACGGTTAGAATAAATCGCACATATAGCATTGTACCTATATTCCTCTATTAAAACACGTCTACTTTTAGACTATTTTTAAGCGGCGGGATGAATTTCTTTAATTTTTGGAGTCTGGTCTGGATTCGTTGAAGGAATGTTGAGGCGCTTATTAAAAGCTCGGGGCTTAGAAACGGTGCAGTTCAGTGCGCAAGTTTTATGTTCATTATATTGAAACCGAAAAGTATCTGTCAGAAAAGATGACGACAGCCATCGAAAGACAACAAAATTTGCCACCCCACATAGGTGACATTTCTTATGGCAGATTAATTAAAAGAACTAAAATACTAAAAAATATGATGAAATTCGTCTTATTCAAGTTTTCAGTCGAATGGTTATTCACTATATATAAAATACGAAAAGGCTCAAAAAAAATTTAAAATTGCGTAACCTGTTAAATTTATACCATTTTACAAGAAATGGCAGCAGCTTTTGCCTTATACCTAAGAGCATTCCTGCTCGATTTATCTCCTGAAGGAAATTTACCATTGCTCACAGCAGGAAGGATTAAACTACAAAAAGCGTTCTGCTTTAATACTTAAAACCAAGCTCAAATGATGAGATATTAAGGTTAGCGAAATAGGACAGGTGGTGATAGAGGCACGACAGTTGGCAATTTAATTCGCATGAATTTAAACGTATACTATGGTGAGGTTCTTGTAAAAAGCATGACAAATACTCCAAAGGAAACAAAATATAACACTTTCATAAATTGTTTGAAAAATGTGTAATATATCATATATCAAAACCATAGAATAAAACAATTGAAATATAGCAATTTTATTGCCCATGGTCTGTCATTCTTTAACAAACATGGGCCATAAAAGGCTAGGAGTGTAATATGAAGATTGTATTTCGAACTAATTTAGAGAAAATTGAGCATACATTACCACTAAAAATACCAAATGTTAATTATCATTGTTTAAAAACCTTTCATCCAAAAGGGTGCGAAGAAATGATCGGCTTAATAAAGATAGTTAATACGGGTTTTCTGGTGTTTTTATTTCAGAACACGAACAGCTAGCAATAATTACACTGTAAACAAGTTACATTTCCGCTGAACATTTCCATTCATTTCGCACCAAAACAAAAAAATTCCCATCCAATCAAAGCAGCTAAGCAGAGTATTGACATTTTCAAAAATAGCAGACGAGCACAGATATCAAACAGCGATATTAAAGTCGAGAGAAGAAAGATCCTGTTACGCGTAGAAGGTCAACTGCTATATTCGTCCATATTGGGTTTTGCGGGCGCTTGAATAATCATGATAGATTAAAAGCCGTCTAACGCGCGGATATGTGAGTAGCGCGGATGGACGCTCTTAGTTGATGGGTTCCTGACATAGTGCTTGATATGTTTTAAAGCGCGTTCCTATTAAGCAGCCAACCTCCCATAAAAGTGACCGGTGGGCCGATTGTCCCGAAAATGGAATTGAAAATAAAAACCACCTGTATCAGTTAAGTGGGATTAGCCTGTTTCATGCCTTCCCAAAGAGAGTTTCTGTATTCTTTTGAACTTCCATTTAACGGCCAAAACGATTTTCTGAGTTTGAATCTTAGTAGCCAGCTGAAAACAATGCCGAAAACGAAAATGTGCATATAAACACAAACTTGCCATTTAGTTTACAACAGTACCACTGACTGGCAATGACGTCTCTTTCAACTCTGAGCTTGCATGGGTGAGTGGGTTAATCTATAGCAATTCTTGGATGCAGAATAGCATAATAATATTTCCTAGGGTTTCAGAGGTAGCAGTGTCGTCTGCTTAGATCGCCAGGGAGGTTACGGCAAATTCTAGGCCATGGATGAATAAGTTAAACAGGAGTGGTCCCAAGAGACTGCCTTGAGGAACTTTCAATGCTTGTGGCTAATAAGAGATAATTCATTTAACCTTTACTCTTCAGTCAAACAAGATTGCAATAACTTGTTTGGCGTTCTCGCGAACATCATGAGCATGTTTGGGTGTTTAAACAAATAAAAGAAGTTATGCGGCCATGAGGATATGAAAGGGGGCAGCGCGGCCGAGTGGTTTGAGTGCTGGACTTGTAATTCGGAAGTCCCGGGTGCAAGTCCGCCCTGACCTCTTGTTGGATTTGTTCTCGTTAGTCCCGCCCGAGTTCAAATCCACGACCAGACTTGTAAAATACCCAACTGGTTTGCCTCCTACCAGTTGAGATTCATTTTAAACATGTTATGTTCCATTTCGATTATGTTTATGTTCTCCCGGAAAGGGAGAGGATAATTAAATTATTAATATTATTATTACTATACTTTACTTTAGGCAATTTACCTGCTGTTCTGATTAACTAGTCTCTTCACCTGACTCCTGCACAGGAAGAGCTATGAAGAAGATATAAAATAAATTTCATTTGGCAGCGTCATCCATGACACAATCGCAGTTTTCCGAACTCTGTGCCATTTGCTTTCTCGAAGTCCTTACGAAGTAAGAAGGCTATCGACATGAGCCCGCCGTAACTTCCCATATAAAATCATCATGGTCGCCGCTCACAATACAGAATTCCAAAAAACGTTGCAGCTTAAAGGAGCTCTGTCACGACATTTTGACAAATTAGCTAATTACCAAATGCTCGTTAAGGTGAGCGAAACATAAAAATAACTGATTAAAACATTAAAGGAAGTTTAAAATAACACAACAGAAACAGCATATTCCACGGATGGGCAAAACTGAAGAAGATTGAAATGGATTGAAATTAGGGTTTTTGAAAACTGTTCAGCCTAACAGTTTTTCAAAGATGATCGCTGCTGCTTGCAGCTTCAAAAATAATGCTCTGGAGACATATTTGTTTGTCTCAGATCTCTGAGTTTGTCATTTACATGTAATTTCTTTGCTTGCTTTAAATTCCATAGCGATTGAGGGAGAGTAATTGGCAAAATTAAAGAAAATGAACTGGACTGCCGTGACACAGCCCCTTTAAGAAAAACCAGACATTTACTACCTAGGAAAGCTTGAGAAAAGTGAACTCAATGTAGCGGGTACCATCGGAGTACAACTTCTTCCTCTTTTTGGAGGCCACATGGCAGAGAGAAGCCGCCACCCACTGCGTAGAGTTCTTACCGATGATGGCTCTTCTGTTGACAAAAAACTTACGCTCGTGAAAGAGATGTACTGACACAACTTTGTATGTTAACCGGTGCGTATCAGGCCACTGTTTTTACTTTTTTATTCTCAATTAAATCCTCTCGCAAACCGCATTCCAAGCGTTATTCCAGGGCTTCCAGCTTGACCTTGTGCACTTTTCCAATATGTCATTTCTACTCTGTAACTCAAGCTTTTGGCTCAGCCCCCACCAGTGGTTAGTGCTACTTCATTCCACCTGGTTCCTAGTCCTTATCCAGTTATCTCCTCGCTGAGACCTACTACAGTCCCTACTGCTCCCCATGTGGGTTAACATACACTGAAAATTAAACAGATCTGTTTCAGCCCCAAAGTGTCAATTTAACCCTGCAGGCCAAAGTCTGATTCAGCCCTTCCTGGAGCCATTTGAGCACAATTTAGGCCAAAAAAACTCGATCAAAAGGCTATTCCAGCCCACGGTAGGGCCCATTTCAGCCCTGGGACCAAATCCGCCCTAGCTAACTGGACTGTATTGGCCCTAATTTAAGGGAGTCAAATTAGACTCAAAAATAGGACTGTATTTTACTCACCAAAACGGCCCTATTTTTAGAGCTAAAACAGATCTTTCTGATTTAGAGTGTACAGCTGGTAAGGTACCCTTCCCAGGGTCTCCTGCCTATAGCTACCGCCAGTTACCTGCTGAAGAGCCGTCCCTACTAAAGGGGTTAACTGCATCACCTTGAATCCTCCTAAAGCCTCCTCGGAGCCTTTTGTTTTTAGCTCACCAAAACTGACCCGAAAAGAAGAGATCCTTTTTGGAAAAAGCGGGATTGGCACTGAACGTCCTCAGTTGCTTTAATTAACTTAAACATGAACTGCGTATCGTTAGCACAATCAGCTAGAATAATGGCTCAATCCCACCCACTGCATTCAGGTTGACGAACTTAACTTTAGCCTTATTCCGTCCATGATCTTTAAGCTAATTACATGAACCTAACCCCTCGACATTTTTCAACTTGTCGTATAATTTTAACAATCGAGGAGATCCGTACTACCTTTACACTACCGAAAAAGGGTGACCGACTTAGATATAAAAATTGTCACAATAATTTTTGTTTTTGTAAGACAAATATCGTGGTGAACATTTTTGGCGTTGCTATCGATGACGCACTTGCTACTCAACTTTAACGACAATACCTAAGCCCCAGTCCTCCCCCGGCTTAGAAAAATGAGAAAGAAAGAAAAAAATAGGCGAGCCACCCTTAATCCCGGGCCCTAAATAAATTGATCTTTTAAATGTGTTTGTTTTGCGAGTGGCGTCTTTTATGCGTCCCTCTTTGACAATTATCCTGCGGGATGAGTGTATTCAATATTAAACTTCTAGCTCTAGACAGATATTGATGAATTGATATCTTGTTTTACAAGAGTAAGAATAGAAATAAGGAAAAATGTAGTTCCAGTCGTGTAATTAGATCGTGGAGCTGATATGAGCGATTTTCGGCAAATATTGTTTCGCTTAGCCAAAAGCCTTTAAGATTCGCTTGTAAATTAAAACATTGATGTATGATGGCCCACTACTGTCACGGCAAAACCAAAAGCCTCACGGCAAAACCAAAAACCTCACGGCAAAACCAAATACTTCACAGCAAAAACAAAATAGCCCTGGTTTTGCCGTGAGTATTTGCTTTTGCCGTGAGGTATTTGGTTTTTGCTGTGAAGTATTTGGTTTTGCCGTGAGGTTTTTGGTTTTGCCGTGAGGTGTTTTGTTTTTGCCGTGAGGTTTTCGGTTTTGACGTGAGGTATTTTGCTTTTGCATTGAGGTTTTTGGTTTTGCCGTGACAGTTTCGGGCCACCCGTATTTATGAAATTAAAACTAAAATATTTTGACTTAAGGGGTGCAGAGTTTTTTGTATAGAGAAATATAATTCAGCGCCCTCCTTCCTGCGACACAGTTAAAACTGGCAAAATATGGAAACCTTTTTAAATACCTAGCACACAGAGAACACTGACGTGGAACTTGGATGCGTTGTTTGCATTAGACAAGTCGGTCGATATAAAAATAACAAAGACACAAGAAAGTAATAATTACGCCGCTGAAAAAGCACCTGAAGAGGACAAACACGAGACAAGAACACGAGAGCGGATGGCACCGGCAAATTTTACTGAAGCTACAACTGAGCAAAGAATTTCACGTGAACTGTTTTGTTCTGCAGAATTCACTGCTGAAGTTCACAACGAGTTAATCTTTCTTTCAGCGCTGAATGTTTTACTGTCAATCACCGCATTTCTAGGGAACATTGTTATTCTAGCTGCCCTTCGTAAGGAGACTTCACTTCATCCGCCGTCCAAACTCCTGTATCGTAACCTGGCGGTAACTGATCTCTGTGTTGCTATCACTGCCGAGCCCCTCACCGTCGCATACTGGATGTCTGTAGTGAACCAAAGATGGGATCTTTGTCATTTCGCTAACGTTGCGATTTTTGTTACAGCAGCTATTTTGTGTTCGGCGTCTTTATTCACAGTGACTGCAATAAGTATGGATAGACTTTTAGCCTTACTGCTGGGGCTCAAATACAAACAGGTAGTTACCCTGAAAAAAACCAGTATAACTGTCATTGTTTTGTGGATTCTATCCATTGTTACCACAGCAAGCTACTTTTGGAAGCCGTACATGTACACTCGGTTATTCCAAGTAGGTGTGTTTTTGCCGTGCTTAGTCGTCTCATGTTTGTCTTACACAAAAATTTTCTTGACTCTGCGTCAAAAAGAAAAGCATGTTCGAGAGCAACAGGGACAAGAGATTTCCGAGGGCATTGCTCGATACAGGAAGGCGGTGTCTAGTTCTCTGTGGTTGCTGGTAGCATTGGTTGTCTGTTATCTGCCATATGGTATAACGGCTCCTTTAACGCCCTCTAAGGGGATGTCTTTATCGGTTTACCTCGCTAGGGCATTTACATTTACTCTCGTGTTTTTGAACTCCTCTTTAAATCCAGTACTTTACTGTTGGAAGATCCAAGAGGTGAGGCAAGCTGTTAAAGATACTGCAAGACAACTCTTATTCTCAACCAGTTACACAGTGCAGTAGATTCTGTAATCATTTTCAACTCTGTCAATATACCTATGAGTTTACCTTAGCCGTATGTTTAGCGATGATGGCTGTTAGATGTAAATTCTTTTAAATTAAACTCTAAAAAACAGTATTTTAAATTGATAACTGCTTTTAAGTATGGCAAAATTTAAGACAGCATCAACAAAATGTTTGTATATTCTACTGGCACAGTTCCATCTACCATATTATTTTTTTTAACAGAATATAGATACTGCCGCTTGTTTCATCTATTTAGTACCCCCGGGTGACAGAAGACTTGTTCGCTTTGGTGGGAAATTAGTCACTGTATTTATTCAAATTTTTATTCAAAGTTCAGTAATTTGAATAAAATTAGTGTGTGCAAAGTAAAAATGTTTATGGGTGTGAAAAAAAAAAAAAAAAAAAAAAAAACACTTATCGTAAGCTGTATCACCAGTTTGTCAACTGTTAAGAAAACAGATAATTCAAATAAAAGTACGGCTAGAGTTAATCGCACATATAGCATTGTACCTATGTTCCTCCATTAAAACATGTCTGCGTTTAGACTATTTTTAAGCGGCCGGATGAATGTCTTTAATTTTTGGAGTCTGGTCTGGATTCGTAGAAGGAATGTTGGGGCGCTTATTAAAAACTCGGGGCTTAGAAACGGTGCAGTTCAGTGGGCAAGTTTTATATTCATTATATTTAAACCAAAAAGTATCTGTCAGAAATGATGACGACAGGCATCGAAAGACAACAAAATTTGCCACCCCACATAGGTGACATTTCTTGTGGCAGATTAATTAAAAAAGACCTAAAATGCTCAAAAATATAAAAATA
Source organism: Porites rus (assembly GCA_964035705.1). Lineage (NCBI taxonomy): Eukaryota > Metazoa > Cnidaria > Anthozoa > Scleractinia > Poritidae > Porites > Porites rus. The sequence goes on along the minus strand of OZ037997.1, from coordinate 34,450,349 downwards.
TAGCTTTCAGTCGAATGGTTATTCACTATATATGAAATACGAAAAGGCTCAAAAGAAAATTAAAATTGCGTAAACCTGTTAAATTTAGACTATTTTACAAGCCGAATGGCAGCAGCTTTTGCCTTATACCTGACAGCATCCCGGCTCGATTTATCTCCTGCAGGAAATTTACCATTGCTCACAGCAGGAAGGATTAAACTACAAAAAGAATTCTCCTTTAATACTAAAACCGAAGCTCAAATGATTACATATTAAGGTTAGCGGAATAGGACAGGTGGTGAAAGAGGCACGACAGTTGGCAATTTAATTCGCATGAATTTAAAACTGTACTATGGCGAGGTTCTTGTAAAAAGCATGACAAATACTCCAAAGGAAACAAAATATAACACTTTCATAAATTGTTTGAAAAATGGGTAATATATCATATATCAAAACCATAGAATAAAACAATTGAAATATAGCAATTTCATTGCCCATCTGTCACTCCTTAACTAACATGGGCCATAAAAGGCTAGGAGTGTAATATGAAGCCATGTATTTCAAACTAATTGAGAGAATTAAAAATACCAATTGTTAATCATCATTGTTTGCAGAACTTTCATTCAAAAGGGTGCGAAGAAATGATCGGCTTAATAAAGATAATTAATACGGGTTTTCTGGTGTTTTTATTTCAGAACACGAACAGGTAGCAATAATTACACTGTACACAAGTTACATTTCCGCTGAATATTTCCACTCATTTTGCGCAAAAACAAAAAAAATTCCCATCCAATCAAAGCAGCTAAGCAGAGTATTGACATTTTCAGAAATGGCACACGAGCACAGACATCAAACAGCGATATTAAAGTCGAAAGAAAAAAGATCCTGTTACGCGTAGAAGATCAACTGCTATATTCGTCCATATTGGGTTTTGCGGGCGCTTGAATAATCGTGATATCTGAGTGATAGATTAAAATTAAAAGCCGTCTAACGCGCAGACATGTGAGTAGTGCGGATGGACGCTCTTAGTTGATGGGTTCCTGACTTAGTGCCTGATATGTTTTAAAGTGCATTGCTATTAAGCAGCCAGCCTCCCATAAAAGTGACCGATGGGCCGATTGTCCCGAAAAATGGAATTGAAAATAAAAACCACCTGTATCAGTTAAGTGGGATTAGCCTGTTTCACGCCTTCCCAAAGAGAGTTTCTGTATTCTTTTGAACCTCCATTTAACAGCCAAAACGATTTTCTGAGTTTGAATCTTAGTAGCCAGCTGAAAACAATGCCGAAAACGAAAATGTGCATATAAACACAAACTTGTCATTTAGTTTACAACAGTACCACTGACTGGCAATGACGCTCCGTTTTATGTTACGTGTGGCATCTTATACGAGCTCCTTATTGATGGTGCTCAACCATTTTGGCAGAATAACTGAATTGCCCAGGTTTAAGCCAAAATGCGTTAGCTATATATCAAGAAACAGTGACAAAAAATAAACTGCTGAGAAAAAAGGACGTTTTTCACTATTAATTGCTATATTTTGAAAAAAAATAGAGAGGACAACATTCTTTAATTATTACATGTACTGAATTTTTATTAAATATCTGGTCGTTAACACTGCACTGTTCAGAAAAAAAAAAAGGTGACAAATCAAACAAAAAAAGAGAAACAATCATTTTGTCAACCATGTTAAGTGCAAACCAAAGATGTTAACACTCCTCCAACCCAACCTGGAGCAACATGTCCCAACAAGAAACAAATAACTGGATTCATTAAATCACTGCCAATACCAATGTAAATGAAAGGTGTGAATATTTTTCTAAGCCATTTAAAGAAATTTACTGCTCTCTGTTTGTCGTCTTTTATGAACGATCGCAAGCTATTCCAGCTTAGTTTCCTCATCAGCACATCATCATCATTATCATCATGCTTTTTATGACTTGTATCTACCATCGGCTTTTCGCTCAGCTTAGGATGAAAATTAAACAATGTGATGATATCTTCAACTGTGGGAAGGGTAGCTTTGCTCCAAGGAAACAAACAGACTTCTATAACTCCATCACTTTCATTTCCCCACTTTCCTAGAGGGAAAACGATGTACATGCACCCACATTCTTAGTTATTATCAGTCAGGTGCTAACTTTACTTAACAGCACTTTTGGGATTTTAGCTTCAAAGAAAGCATTTTTCTTCGACTCCACGTCTCTGGTCCACTGACATACTTGACTTATTCAGCATACTTACACAAAAAAAGGATGCAAAGTTCTTTGCGAAATAAAAGAATGGTGAAGTACAGATCAGAATCTTATTAAAAGTAAAATGCTGTTTGGTTCGGTAAATTTGCAGTATTTTCAAAAGTGCAACTGATAACAAAATGTTAATACTATTGTTACTATTATCTCTATTCCTTGCAATAAATTACAGCAAATTATATGCAGATAATTTTATTTTATTACATCCATTTTAAAAACCTGACTGGTGATCCTAGCAATCTGATTGGCTTTCAGCAGTGATTTATTCACAAATCATACCATTGTTTGCTCTACATCACATCTCTTCTATTAAAATTGCATCATTTTTGCTCTAAACTACACCATTTACATTCTAAATCACACCATTTTTTTCTCTTTATCGCATCATTTTTGTTTTGAATACAAAATGAGAAGTAAAAGCCTCTTTTTCTACTGGCTACTAGACTGATCAAATATTGTCACTGACTGAATTCTGTGATTTCAAACTGGCTGTAATAAAGTGGCAATTAAACTTCATGTCAGGTAATTTTGCTCTGAAATCATACTTGTGATTTCAAATTGAACAACTTTGAAATGACGCATATGATTTTAGACCAAATTGCACTCCACTCAGTTCAATTACAATTATTTAATTAATGATAAATAAACAAGAATATGAATAATTAATTACTAAGTGTCACTTTTATCTCATCTCTCTTACACATAAAACTTATAGAGTACTAAAGTGTGACGTCATAAAAATGAAATTTCTGAAATTATGGGATTTGTCAGGATATTCTGAAAGAACAATGTCCAAGAGGCCTACTTGCCAAAAATGAGCATTTCGGGGCAAATTGTCTCTGAGATCGTAGCCCAGTTATGCTTAGAAAACTCCATACAAACCCTTCTAAATTTTTTTTGGGTCGACCCAAAAAAATTTTAGAAGGGTTTGTATGGAGTTTTCCAAATATTGGTCTATTGCAACTGTGTCAATCAATAAATGACAAGACGGAGTGCCTCGTGTCCTTTGTCCTAAACGGGGGAATAAAATTGAGGTTGTTGTCCTAAATAGGGAATGTATTTTAGAATTTTTTGTCCGAAACAAGGTCAGGGTTTCAAACATTCAGCAGCTCACCGATACCCAAATAATGGTCGAGTACTTCCCCCGGGGGGTGCACATACTGATACATCTGATACATAGCACACGTTCGTACCCATTAAGCTGCCCTTAATATTTACGGCATTTTTTTCATAATTTCCCTCGTGAGGCGGGCCCAGGAGACTTGTATATTTTGCAGGTTACATTTTACAGAAGCAGTCGTTATAGGCCCTTGCTTGCGATTTAATTTTATGCTTGGGTAGTTGTATCTGTTCGTTCAGTGTCAAAAGAAAATTTCCACGCAAATTAACTTGGAATTTGAATGAGCACCTGCAAAGTAACCTGGTTTTAAACTCTAAAAGATATAGTTTCATTATAATAAAGGAAATACTTTTTAACTAAAAGGAACAGGAAACCGTATTGTTAACCTTGAAGTGAGATGAACTTCGACACCTCAAGCTCAACTGCGGCCTTCGAACAGTTCTGGGACCTGAAGCCGATACGAAGAGCCGCTTTTAAAAATCAAGCACCTCCTTCTGTGGAAAGTCATCTTAAAATTTAAGGATTTAAATATCGGCAGTCTGAGTCACATACCTAGTTCCGCCAGTAAACAATCTTCCCTCCTGGAAACCCTCACCTCATGTGAGAGTCTTCGTAAGGCTAAGTGGGCGTCTTTTCTAGAGTCAGACCCAGTCCTCTTATGGTAGCTGTTCCCGACTGAATGCGTTCGTCACTTGCGAAGGGGGTGTTCACGCGAGAAAACTCGCACCGGCGCGAGTTTCATACCGGGATGGCTTGTTTGATTTCGAATCGCGTTTACATTATGACTGGGTCATTTCATATCTCGCTATTTGAAGGTAGACTTCATGTTGATAAAATACACGCGTGATTCAAAATTGCAAACATTACACATGCGCTTCCCGTTTCAGTCTACCGACAGACAGATTTCACACCGAAACGTGTGGTCGTTTCGCGTTTACATGATACCGTTGCGAGATTTCGCACCGGAGTGAAATTCTCGCCCCGGTACAACAACCGGGGTGACTCGCGCCGGCATGACATTTTGTGGTGGTATCATGTAAACAAATGTAGAGCCATGAGAGGGAACCGGAGTGAACTCACTCCGGTGCGAAAGTCGCCCCGGTGTCATGTAAACACTGCCCTAAGATTTCCGTACAGAGCCACCAGTTGTTTCACACTATCTAAGTTCAAACAAATAGTTAATATAAATAGAGCCGAAACATGTGATAGATTTTATGGGGCTTTTCGGAAATCTTCTCATAGGGTCTTCTAGACTCTATAGACTTTTATTATTCGACTTTCATACACTGTACGAATTCCGATTTTCTGATTGGCTGATTTGTACTACGTGATACTGGGTTGTGACGAAACAACCACCTTCACGTCATTATCGTGGTGTAAATTCAACACACCACTATCATTACACCTTGGCTTCCGCTGATTCAAAGTTTGACAGATGCAGACATTGATTCTCTTGTTGATGATGCAATTCCTAATACATAGATTTAGCCAGGGCTAAAAGCGAAGCTCTCGATAATGTTTATAGTTTGCTCAAAAAAAATATAAAATCATGTTACTGGCTAAGCGGCGAAGGCAACGAGAACGGTGAAAAAACAACAATAGGTCTAATTAGCAAAAAAACTTTTCACGTGTAGCACACTTTTTCTCATTCTTTGCCGTTGTTTTGCACGACCACAACGTGAAACTTCCAAAAACTTGCACCTGTTGTTGTTCACTTTTTTTCACTCGCTCATTTTCACTTGGTGGCCGCTAGGATTTCTCATTTTCTCACCGCTGCTAAAAAAAATTCATGTTGTTCTTCCAACAAATAGCTCCTTAGTCCTTCCGCCCTATCTCTCTGCCGCTCTTTTTCTCGTTGAGCTTCATCACTGGCCTGTCGCCCACTTTATTTTTTCTCTATATTCCACATTTGTGGACATGACAATTAATCTAGGGTTATTGCTTTAGGCAACAAGGATACAGAAACAATTTCCGCTTTCCGTTTTCGTTTTCATTAACTCTTTAGTTGTCTCTGCCAGGCTCCTGTCTCTACTTCACAAGACGAGGGTGGCTATGCGATTTCCCGCCAAAATAACCTCGAGTTGCATTTTGGTTGCTATACTTGTTAGTTCAGCTATTTTACATTGGTATACCTGTGGTGCTGACGGACGGTCGGTCGGAAGTACGGTCACGTGATTACCGAAGTTTTTCTTACCCATGGTGCTCCGCTTCGCGCGCTGCGCGCGCGTGGAGCTCCTCTAAAAACACCTAGAAAGCAACTGCCTGGGGAATATCTATTTTGAAAGGAAAGATTGCGAATTTTAAATTTTTCATTCAAGCTAGTTGAGGCGTTTTTGCGTGTTGTCAACAGTTTTGCCAGCTTTGTGCAGTGCATTCAATTTGAATAATAAAAATGTTAACGCACTCATTGCTCGTAGATTATCGGGATGTACCTGTTCTCGTTCACTAACAATGAACTCGAAATTTTCAATACCGCACTCGGCTTTCATTGCTAGAGAACTCGAACGGGTAAATACCGATAATTCACTCGTTGAGTGCGTTAACCTGTAAATGTACATTATTTGAACTGTGAGACCAGAAGTCTTCAGATTTCATTAAGTCTTTGAGGTGTCGTTGGTTAAATTTCAATGTAATGATCGGTGAATTGCCGTTCCAAGAGATTTATATTAAATGATTGTTTGAAAATCTACCAAATGCATCTAGCGTTTATAATGCTACGATTAACGATTTCGCCTAGCACAAAAACGAATTCTATTGATACCATCACCTAAAAGTTGATTGCAATGTATTTTCCACTTTGCGAGAAATGGCCTGAAATTCCCGGCTTTCCAATACCAGCATAACGTTTCTTTTTTCATCAGTTGAGATCGATTCAAGCGCCTCTATATGGATGGTTACTAGATTGAAGGCCGGTTTGTATAAGTCGCTAGCTACGACGGACGAGCAGTGCTCAGTAAACCTACCTCATCATGACAGGGCACGCGGAGGGGGAGGGGTTAGGGATAAGGAACCAGAGCCCCCCCACTTTTGGCGAAATAGAAAGAGTCCTTAAGTTTTTCACTAAGTGACTTTTCTGATACTAGACTAAGGATCTGGTTTTCATTACTGTTCACAATAATGAATAATAGAGTCGGTGTAATGAAGCTTCAGAAGTACGTTCCTATCGTAATTGTTTGGCGCTTTTTTGGCTTAGCGCCTGTTCTGCAGACTATTTTGCAGAACGGCACATTTCGCCGATTTATTTTATGAGCTATTTTATGGAAGGTCCTTTTTAAAATTATTTTTAAAACTGAGCAGAAACCTTCATCACATTATCTTACGCAATGATGACTCAGTAATCGGCAATTGATCGTGGCTGTATTACATAAAACGGGGTTAAATTTCCCCTGAATAAATATGCCAAAAATTCATGTGCTTTGATACCCTTTCGTAACCCTCTGTTTTCGTGCTGGCTATACTGAGAGACTAACCAAAGCTCCGAGGCGTGTATCCTTGATTCGCGTTTTTCATGGCAGCTCATAGCTGTTGCACCGTCCACAATATACTACCAACATCTTACACAGTTTTGACTCAGTCACGTTAAAACCTTTTTTAAAAGCATGTGTGATCCGTTAAAGAAGTGCATACATTGGATCCGTCAGTATTTGATTTAAATCGTGACTTGCTTCTTGTGCGCATGTCTCTGCTAATTCATGCTCCCCTACACTTCTCAGCCTCCCGTGAGCTGAACTTCTAACAGAAAGGTCCCTCAAAAGGAAAGGATTTTGAGACCATAGAAATGGACACACGCGACAACCTAGAACATATAGCCACATGTGATTTCGAAAGTAAGGAAACATGGGAGCAAGACTGGAATACGGCGGACGATCCGATGTTCCACTTGAAAGAGGTGAATGCCATGTTAATGAAACACTACAAAGCATTCACCGGCGGGAGAAAAGGCCTGCGAATCCTTGTCCCTCTATGCGGAAAATCATTGGATATGATCTGGTTGGCCGACCAGGGACACTCTGTGGTAGGAGTTGAATTAATTCGAAAAGGAATCGAAGCATTTTTGCAAGACAACAAGTTGACACATCGCGAAGAATGCGTTACACTCTCGCCAGAAATCCAGGGCACGATTTTCAAAGTGGATGAGAAAGATATCTCGCTTTACGAATGCAGTATATTTGATTTTTCGGCTGCATTCGCCGGCGGCCAATTTGACCTCATCTGGGATCGTGGTTCGATGACCGCTATCAACGTGATGAAAGATGAACGAATGAAGCAGTACTGCGATCTAATGCTCTCCTGCCTCAAACCCGATGGGAGATATTTCCTCGAGTTCTTTGCTCCTGAATCTACAGAAGGTATGCCCTCAACCTTCAAGTTTATTTCCGAGAAGGCTCTAAATGAGCGATTTGGCGACAGGTGCACGATTCAATATCTTGGTACGGAGAAAATGTCGGAAGGAGAATCTACTGGGTCGGAGCAGCCAGGTTGCGAGGAACATGAAGAAAATCCGTTTCTGATGCATTATTATTTCATGGACTTCAAATAAACAATCATTATCACGAATCCGGTAAAAATTATCTCACGATTCTCCTGGTTAAAAGACTTTAATACTGTTATTTTTATTATAAGCCTCAAGACTTGCAAACTGTCATAACGTGGGCGCCACGTGAACGAAGCAACTTTCGCCAGTGTAGTGCTTTTCTGTGCATGTTTATGGAGCCCCAATTACCGCGTGGGTGAATAAGACATGACACATTTCTATTTGTTCCGGACAGCAAAGTGTATTATTTTCATGCCTAATAAAATTTGCCCTGTTCTGTGCTCCTCTACCCAAACTTGACCCAAAGTAAAGCTCATGTTAAGTAACACTGTAACGCTAGGAATCTCGTATATCGTCGGTATATGTACTTCCGACTTTTAGGTCAGTAGTAGCCGTGAAGTTTTGAAGCGTCTTCTTAATTGAATAGAATTCAACATAGCGTGACCTAGTATAGTAGATTTGCATATGTCATAACTGGGGGTTGTGTTTGGCCATCGAAACCAATCAAAATCAATCTCATAATTGAAGTTCGTTGGACTGATAAGCTATGCTCACTGCAGTGGCAGCAAAAATCACCCAGAGATAGTTTCTTGCGTGTCTTTTATGTTATGTTAATTATTTTTGCTACTTCAACACACTTCTCCATAAAATATTAGAAATGCGATATTTTGACGATAACAGGTGGTTAGATACTGCTTGTCAGTATTAAGGAAATGATATGCGAAAAAGCTAAAACATTGTGAGGAATAACTAAAGAATTACTTTAATGATTCTCTTCGAGTACTGAGGAACACAACAATTCTGCTATTTGCCGGCTGTTAACTTGAGGCAGCAGCGACCATTGGGAACGGCGCGCAATTACAGTCAAATGGCAAGAGGTTTGTGATATGCAGTGGTATAGTTGATTTCTTTGTGATATTAAAGAATCTCTTGAACTTTTGTGGCATTATACTAAAATTCTAATGTCTGAGAAGTGCGTCAAGAATTTAAAAAGCGAATTTGAGATAAGATATAAGTGGATCGGGAATGAATGACCTCCGTGTAGAACCGGTGATTCCAAAGCGAATGTTTTGAGTGCCATTAACCTGCCTTTCGTCAGGACGAATTCCCAAGAGTTTCTGAGTATAACACAGATGACTATTCCTTCAATGGAACCATGCAGCTGTTACTTCACATAGATTTCAGCTTAATTAAGGTTAAAAAAGGTCAGGTTTTAGATATAGTTCCCTCAATGCTCCTGATTTCCCATAAAGAGCGTTATAACACAGAATATATATTTTTCAACTTCTCTCGGCTTTCAAATACCTGTAGTTTTTGTTCAATGAAATTTCGCCGATAGCACTTGTACTGTGTTCAAATTTGAATCAAGCGTTCAGCTGTATACACTGGCTAAATTTGCTATTTTCTATTCTCTCTTCAATTCACGCCCTGGTGACAAGCAACGACCAACAAAACCTTTCTCAAACATCTTCTGGTAAAGGCTGACTGAACTCTGAATGGATCACGTGACTCGAGATCTCGGTGACATGACATTGTACACGTCACGTGATTAGCTCCATGTATCAGAAGAGGAGCTGCTGTCGTCCGAGTCATCGCTGGACGCGTCTCCAGTGGTGTCATCTTCATTTTCATCTCGACCAATAGAAAACGAGAAAGGAGGCCTGAACTCTGCAACACTAAAATAGGTGAATAGAACGATTGTACTCTTTCAGCAGTCTTTGTTAAGGATACATTTACCTACTTCCATACTCACTGGAAAGTACTTTACCAAGGGTTCTCCTACTTGATTACCAAAATTAAAACTAATACAACAAAAAACATTAGGTTAAATATTAAACGAACATAGAAAAAAAAAGCGAACAACACTCACCGAACCTCACTCACCGCAGTTCAAAAATGAATTATTTTCATATACTTCACATCATTTCACTCCTCACGGGAGATATGAACTCAATAAATTGACCTCGCTCCCAATGTGTGGCTTCATAGCTCAGTTGGTAGAGCAACGCACCGGCAACGCGGAGGTCACGGGTTCGAATCCCGTTGAAGCCCTGATTTTTTTTTTCAGGCTTCTTCTTTCCAATTGCTTAAATTGGAAAATTGACTACGATGATCATTCTTCACTTTCACTCACCGAACTGCCGCGTCTGATTTGGACTTCTCCTATAGGAAATACAAGGTTAACATTATAAGATTTGACCAAAAGAAATACCAAAAGGATAATCGCCTAACATTACAACACAATAATTATAATATCATTGATTTTATTTATACACGGTCAGTGCCATTTACCGTGTTTACCTTGCTGAAACGGACTCAGCAAGCTGATTTCAGTCATACTCTGTATTAAATTACAAGAGACTACAACGTTACTTATATTAGTAGTAAAGCAAATGTTATCTATCAGTTGTAGAGTGACAGCCACAGGTACCCAGCCAATGAGAGATGGGTTTATGCGACATGAAGTAAACGTATTTTCATTATATAATCCTGCCCTTCTCGAATGAGAGGTGATCTTGTGCCGAGTATAGCTAAACATTATTTGAACAGCATGTATTTATGCTCCTGGGTGGACGGATCATGAATACATGGTCCGTTTTCTAAGAATCATTTTGACGGATACCTTCTTATCTTCATCCTGCTTGCTCTGGGGGTTAGCTGCAGCCTTAACAAGTGCCTCGGACGCTTGATTTGGTTGTCCAATGGCAAGACCAATCAGACCAACCCTTTGAACAGCCTTCAAGAAACAACATGCAGTACATATGTCTGTCAATACTGTCAAAATACTGCAGCCGCCACTGCAGGAGGTTTCTAAATTAGCAACTGGGTTTTTCTTTACCTGAGAGAAGCATCTCTTCAAGCTTTCGATTGTCGTGAAACCAACGACCAGGTCCTCTGCCACACCCCAATCCTATACAGACAGACAAAGAAAGCTTATTAGGGAGAGATTGCATTCCACACGGTCAAAAGGTGGTGATCACTTCGTCCATTCTTATCTAATTTGTTTCGGATGAAGATTGAAGTCTGACCTGTGCAAGGTTTTCCACTACAAGAAAAAGTTCCGTGAGGCCTCTGAGTACAGGAGGAACTAATGTTGGAGCTGAACCAGATCCTGTTAAAACAAGGAAACAAAAAAACAAACAGACAGACAAATTTACCAACATGTCTGATCTTCGAACATAAGAGAGAGAACCATCTTCAATCACAGAGTGCATGAGTTGAAAGTTCCAACATGCGGCAAGGTTAATTATCAAGAGAATAAAGTTTGGTTCTCAAAGAGTTTGGAGTTTCTTCCTTTCGCCATGGCACAAATGAACGCTGGACTCGAGAACAAAATTAGCAATTTTGCTATCAACAAATTCGAAGTAATGAAGTGTTTGACTGATTGATTGTATTCTGAATCTGCAATACTGGTAATCCGCACAGAGAATGTTGATAAGTCAAGCACACATCTTTCTGACCTTTCTGAGTAAAATAAGTATCCCATATTTTGGTCGGTCTACCTAGCCTAGCTCACTGGTTAGATTGCTGTTTTCTGACCTTCTTTTTCCAGCATGCCAGTATAAAGTGACCAAAGAGGCTTCAACAGACTCAGATCAGGTCTTTCACTCTCATCCATTGGGGGCGAGCAAGAACCATCGCTATCCCTCGCTTGCCTACGGAAAACATTAACAGTATAATAAATCAAATTCCATTATTTAACTCTTCCCCTAATTTATCAGGCTCATTAATGTTGCTCACATTTCTGCTATAAGGGTCAGAAAATAAAGTAACACTCATCCTCGGAGACCTTGAGGCAGTCGGGAGAATGCTTTCGAGGCGCCTTTTCTCAGCACCCAACTCGGACTGCCCCTGAGTCTCCTCCATCCGCGGATGAATAGAACTAACATCATAATATCAACTGTTCTTTTAACAGACAATGCGTTTTTAATAGAACTGCTAAGTTGCTGCGTGTTGCATGGCGGTGCACTCAAACATAATACATCACGTGAGGTGGGACTTACCCAGAGACAACCAACAGAAGTCTTAGCAACAAACCGGTTGCCATAAGCCTCTGCTGACCAGTCTGACAGCAGGCTACTGAGACAAGCCACACCCACAACTTCTTTAAAGGCAAGGATCTGGGAAAGAAATAAGCGTGGTTTATAACAATATCTAGTCATATCTAACTATAAGTTAATACTTCCCTGGAAACCAAGTTTCTGAAATAAAACGTCCATCTTTTTAATGCCTTGCTATGTAGAACCTCTCTTCTACAGTTACAAGGTAAGCAGGGCTCAAAGTTAGCGACCAACTGGTCGCATATGCGACTGGATGTTTGGTTGTGCGCCTAAAAATTCATGTGTAATCGCACCTGTGCGCCATAAAACCCAAAGCTCAGTGCGACTGACTTGCTTCCGACTATACTTACGAACTCGAACCAGATAAGACGGTGTATGTTTAATTGGTCTTTTCTCCCAATGGATTCTACGAACTCGAATGTTCTTTTTCGTTTCGATGTTTTACTCCATCCCAGACTCTTCTGTTTTGTAATAAATACCGCTGACACATGCAAATATATGCTACGAACGAAACACGTGCTTTTAGCGCAATGGACGATCATGTCGAACGATCAGTTTTAAGGTCAATCAAAACAAAAACAGTGCGGATTAAGAGCCTTTTTTTCCAGGTAAGAAAGTTTTTAAGTCATATCCCAGGTACATGTAAGTCATTGCGCATTTAACAAATTCATTAAAGATTAACTTTCATTCTCGTTCGACACACTCGTTGTTGTCCGTTTTGAATTTTTTTTCAAGTGTAAGTTTTCTTCAGTCACAGCTGTACTGTCAAAAAGAGAAATTAGTATTAAAAATCACAACGGTATTACTGCGTAGCAAATCGGCTGTGTTTTATCAATCACAGGACGGAAGTAAAAGTAACAAACTGAAGATGACAAATTAACGTGGCACTGTTAAGCTTTTTACTTTTTCTTTTGAAATAGATGCTCCCAACATTATAAACTGTGCTCCTAAAATTTTCAGTTGTGCGCCTAAAATTTCGGCAGTGCGCCTAAAAATTTACATCTGGTAGCACAAGTGCACCCAAACTCAAATTTTAACTTTGAGCCCTGGTAAGGGCAAAAACACTAACAAGAAGTGCTGAAAACAACGTTCGTTTTTTTCTTGCCGGGATTCCACTCTCAATTATATGTTTGACATCCCAGTTGTAAAATTTCCGCACTAAACTTTGCTGGTAAACACAACCTAAAGAAGAAAGATGTAAGCGACAGAATAAAATAAAAAGCGAAAGCGGAAGAATAAAATAACTGAGAACCAAACGACTTTAGAATCCAATACACCTACAGCACTTGTCGCGCGTTCAGCGGCCCGCGAGCTTCCGCCATGGTCCTCAGTTTTTATTACGTGACCTGCAAACTGCAACAGTACGTTTTCGCTCATGTTGTACTTTTAAATAGCGGATTACAGTATGTTACGGAACGTTACCTGGCGATTTTGTTATCCAATGACAGCATAGCATTTAGAACTGTGAATCCAGTCTTGAACCTAAAGTTAAAAGCACACAATTATCCTAACATATTATAAACGCCTTGCTTCTCTATTGTCTACTATACACACATCTTCATCATTCTAAAGCGAATATTGGAATGCACTGATGAACACTTTTTGTTAAGCTGAAACATGACATTCTTTAATTTCACGACTTTCCATGCAGGTTTTCCGTTTGTCCTGTTCCTATAATTACCTGCCAAGTTGGCCTCCAGTTACTACAAATTTCCAGCCCCAGTCATTAGTACTGTTGTCTGAAGTGAATATGTAATACAACGTGTCACCTAAAAACAAAATGAAAGACAGGGTATCAAAGTTGTGTGCTAAGTGGTTTGCCAACTCACTGGCGCTCATCACAATTTGACTCTCACTGGCACTTTACAGTAAGATATATATCGGTGGCGTCCGGCGGCTTGAACACAAATTACATTAAATTAAGGAGGATGCAGTATCTAAGAGTTCACAAATGCGATAGCTATGGATTCCATGACTTTTCAGGAGCAGGTCGGGAAGAATCGCCGTAAGGCTGTGTGGAGACTCGTTAAAGCTATTGTTTATTTATAACGCTCACATATAACGCCTTCCATTTACTGCTACAATAAAAAACCTCGAAGGTGTCTTGTGTGTTAACAGACAGTTTAACTTGTAGTTTAGCTGTTGACGGGTTCAATAACTCTTCAAACTACTACTCCTTGAGAGACAAAAGAAGAAACGAACTGAACAATTTCAGACCTGGTATTTCCACATCAATCCATCGATTACTTGGACCGGAAAACACGTGTCTGTTTTGTTCATAATCAGGAGATGAAGCAATCCGAAGCTCGTCACATCCATCTTCAGTGGCACACCTGGTAAATCAAAAGTGTCGCTGTCTTTGTAAACTGAATACATTTTTAAACCCTTTAAGTCCCAAAATCCTCCCAAATTTCCCAGACTGATCACCATACATTTCCTCAAAGAATTAGCTGAAAGAATTTAATAAACGAGCAAAACACTTCCCCCTTTGGTGATCATCTTCATTAATTCTCATAACTTTTTTTCTTGATGATGTATTGATGTTGTTAGCAGAAATTTGATGTTGGTCAGTTTTGGGACTTGAAACAAACATACACATAACCAGACCAGATCAACAGTCGCCTGTCTGTAAGCCCTTTTTACAAGGAGTTGCGCTTAGCGTCCAGGTAGGTTTCGCCGAACAAATGTGCATAGGGCATATCCAAGAACAAATCAACTCGACAGAGCTTCAAATATCATTCTTTCGTCTGTGGTTTGGAGTTGGTTCTTTTCTTTGTTCCGAGGGTCCTTTTTTTTTTTTCGGGTACTCCAGTTTTCCCCTATGCTAATAAAACCTGACATTTCCAAATTCCAATTCTATCCGGGATGGTAGACGAAGGAACACATTGCGCGGGATGTGTTACAATTAAATCAATATTATGTTTATCGAGAGTAGAGAAAATGTGTACACAAGTAAATCACAACACACTAGCATGGCGTACCTGGAATCAAATTTGACGAAGAGGGTAGCTGCTCCAGGGATATGCACTTTTCCCTGTGAAAAGACCAAACATGTCAAATTCGTTGTCGTTTAACACAATTTTTACAAGAGACCTTGCAGTTTCGTAATTCACATGACAAAAACACACAAACTAACTTGAGCCTCTGATAGTTTTGTCTGTTGACTCACGGTGATGATCGCCGGTAAAGTCACAGTAATCTTTAAATGAACTGTCGACACATATGCTGAAATACATCTCCAGGTATTGGTATTAAATCCTTAGATTAAGGTATTAAATCACCTGAAGTATGCGTCACATTGACAAGAATTATGGGACAAGGGATAAACGATACGCGCGCTAGAGGAGGTCGCGCGCGAAAAGGGAGGAATCCTCCTCTTTCCTCGCATGGCCCGTTTTCAGTAGCAAATTCCAGTTCTCATGCGCCTACAACGTAGGCTAAGAATACTATGCTGTTGTTCGAAAATTTTGTTTAAGAGTTAATGGCGTCGTATGCTTTTCACCTCATCCACAGTGTCATTAGGGTAGTTATGACTGGACTCCCTGGTTTCGGAAGACAGCGTCACTTCACCCATACAGTGAGCTGCCGCAAGTGACAATGGATGAACCAGTTTGGGGTCTCCATATCGTACAACTGAACTCACAACCTTCAACAAAAAGGACAACAACACAAAATCAAAAATAACATTTCAAATACGAAGTTTATAAAAAAAAATCATAAACGATATTAAGGGAAAAGAATTCCATGTTCTCGAAAGGAGTAGAACACATAATCATCACATATGACAAAAGTTTACATGATCAAATTCCTACATGGCTCCTATAGTTCATGGGCTACAGGGTCTGCATTAGTTACCGAAACATAAGGTGATTGAAGCCGCACAAACCCCCCCTACCCTCCCCCCGCCCTCCCCCTCCCCACCACCACCTACATAGCTCTGGATTTGGAGCGATGGCATGCAACGAATGTAACACCTAACCTTTTCAAACAGTTCTTTGCTTTCCAGTTTTTGTAGAATGTCCAACAGACCAATCAGCTGTACCTCATCACTGTTGTCGATCAATTCACTGGTTATCATGTCACAGTCACACCAGTTTCCCAGTAGAATAGCGAGTAAGTGCCGTGAATAAATCACAGACAAGGCAAGGTTAACCTGAAATAAAAGCAAGTAAACAATGAGATTAGGACAGATGGCTGGAAGTTTGCACCTGCATCTGACTGGACCTATACTCCTCTATTTAATGTAGCCCTCCTGGTGTTGTATAGTAAGCATGTTCGAAATTTAATCACAATTTGGCTCCCAGATGAGGTCTGAATATCAATCAACATAAACATAAACAAATGACAAAATGATACATGTACATAACCCAATGTACAATAGATACCACACTAATACACAGTAATGCAGTATTACGCTCTTACTTCATTCTTTTATTTTGTTTGCTTGTAACTACTTGGAACTAGGTGTTTCAGGACGGGGTTAAGTAAAGTCATTCTTAAATAGAGTAAAAATTCTCCATTCAGTCAATGTTAGTTACCTTTTGAGGTATAAAATAGTCTGTTTGGTTTTAAGTCGCGCGAAACAGTTTCACTTAAATACAGAAACCGTTCCCTTTGAACTTACTTTACTCAGATATTCCGAAGATTTAAGGTTTTCTTCATTTTGTAGTTCTTTCTTCAGAAGTTCAGCTGATTTTGTGCGAGCCTGCTTCTCGCGAGTCTGAAAGATAATCGTAGTCGTCAACTGTGCAATGAGCGATAAGTGAGAAAAGAAATCGTTTAAGAGAATAATTTGCAGTGACGATTGGTAACAAGGTATAGCTAGTTAAACTGACTTTTTTCTGATCGGAATCAATGAATGACCCAATAAACTAATAAATGAGTGACGTGGATGAATGGATGGACGGACGAACGGATGGATAAGGAATGAATGGATGAACAAATGAATGACGTTCGTAGAAAAATCATCACGCGCCCCGCTGAGCGCTTTACTCATATTGATGACAATACTAGTGGATACCAGGTTATAAAATACTCTACAAGGTAATTTGGTATACAGTCTGCCGAGGAAAAACTGTCTTGCAACTGCTCAAGTACATCATTTTAAAAAAGCCTTCACTTTTCGAGTTGTTTTCTGTTAAAGTTTCAATCCAAAAAGCACAAAAAGGGTTAGTTTTCGCTCGTTGCCATCGTGATTTTCTCTTTTCAGGTGAAGCGTAGATACGATATCGACCATCACAACCACATGCAGCCGTTAAAGTTCAAAACAGAGGCACACTCGCGATATTGATATATATTTTTTCCTCTTGTTAGAAAAAGAAATACAACTTTGACTGTAATTTAACCAACTGAATAAACTCTCTTTTCAACGGTGGAGACTTGTTTCCTTCCGAAAAAATGGCACCATAATATCTCACCTCTTCAATCTCAGCATCACTGAGAGTAGGAATGAGCTTCTGAGTTACTTCGCCTTCTTCTGGTTTGGCTTGAATGTTCGCGGGTAAAATGTCTTTTGCATTGTAGCGCACCACGCCAATATCCACAGCGGCCCCTGAGGACGTAGCACCGGTAGCTGTTACCTTGTCAGAAGATAAAACCCTGAGGGAAAGATCGCAGGCAGGGTTATTGCCGGGTATATGTGCAGTGTCCTAATAATCACTTTCTTTCACAAGAGTTCAACAATATGTAAACGATTCTACTTTTTGTTATTGACTGCATTTGTTTAGGCATCATTTACTGTAGCAACCAGTTGAGACCCAGCCAGACAAAAAGAAAAAAGAACAAAACTTACTGCACACAACAATGAGAACAACAAGCAAACCAACATGGGTGCGCAAAAAAATAAAATAATAAAAAAATAGATTTGCAGCGTAAATGACCATGCATAAACGAATTGTATATTGCAAAAGTGTGTGGACACTCACCATTTCTTAGCCTGCTCCTTAATATCGTCGCCTACTTGGAAAACAGCTCCATCAAAGCTGTAATAAACAAATCAAAATTATTTAAGAACGAAGTAAGCTTTTTACAGTAGCTACGGTGATGGCAGAAATAAAAGGTACTTACCCTCTTTGTACTTCAACTAAAAGTCGGCTTTGATCTTGACCTACACTCTCAAACAAGGCTCTTAGTACAGACAGGGGAATGGTCGGCATCGCCTCGTGTATTGTCTGTTAAACAGAAGAGAAAACACTCTTTAAATAAGAACCACGTAAGACCGCTACTCAAACTTTAGACTGCGCAAACATGGTTTAAAAAGGGCAACCTTCGCAACTATCAGAGTCTATTTTGAAGTGCTGCTAAACTTCTCGATCGATTGCAACAGGATGGGTCCAATAATTCATTTCCACCGAGACAGATAAATGTTAAGGCAACTACAACGTTAAGCACATATGAATAAAAAATATACATATGAATACAACCTAAATTATCCTCATCATTTCTCAAACAGTATGAATTGTATATGGACTTTCTAAAACCCTAGTCATATTTATTCCAGCAAAGAGTACTGCAGTTAACCATTTCAAACCAACCTCAAAGCAGGTCCTAGTGATATCATTAAGCCCATCAAATGGATCCTTCTCACTTTCATTCTCTTTTACTGATGGACCTGGCTCGGGGGCAGCTTCACTTGACTCCTTTTCCGTTTTGGCTGTTGGTTTACTCTCTTCTTTTACAGGGGGAGTATCAGCAGGGGATGAGGGTTGCTGCACTGATTTATAAAGTTTTAAAGACAGAACCTGTTGACAAGGATCAAGAAAGTAAGCTAGACTAAATGCGACAATCTGCAACACTAAACTGCGGCGATATCGTTCTTACCTCCAAGTCGCGTAAAATCCACTGACCACTAAACGTAGTTCCGCGACAAGCAATATTAACAAGCAAGGAAACAATACCACTTGATAACAATTCTGTATTTAAACTTGGATTTGCCTGGAAGAAAAAGAATCGACAACATTCCCAGGACGAACTTGTAATCCATTAATTACCCATTAATTTCTCTATTCTATACAATATTTATAGAGATTATTTAGCTCAGGGACATTTCTCCTGATCGGATCGGTGAAAATCCGTTAACACAGTCATTAAAAGTAATTTAAGCCCTGAAAACGACACAGTACCTTTACATTTCCAAGAAGTCCCTTCAGAGCTAAATAAAGAACCCATATTCTCTCAACTGGAACAGATTTATCTATTACAAAAGAGGGAAAAACAACAATTGACACAGTTAAATACCCGCAAACTTTCGTATTGGAGTATACCTTATTATAGGAAATTAACGCTCCATGAAATTAAGGTATTGGAAATTAACGCGACTTAAATTGACGCGAATTTAATGGAAAACGACTTTCGAATAAAGAAAATTAACGCGAAAGAGGTGGTAGAATTTCATAATAAAGGAAATTAACGCGATTAAATACGCGATTAAATACGCGAAATCAAAGGAGAAGATATTGACATCACTTCTGATAGCGACAACGATGAAGATGAACTCGAAATATTGTAAACCTTCGCCCTAGCTTTTGTGAGCGATGAAAAATAAAGGGTAAATGGAAAGAAAGAAAGCTTGTAGTTAATGTTTTTTAGGTGTCAAGAATGTCTGAACAGGTTCCAAAATTGGGGTTAAGATACTGGAAATTAAGAGCGCGGAAATTAACGCTGCAATTAATTAACGTCGCGGAAATTAACGCTCAACAAAATTAACGCGAATTTTAACGATTCGCGTTAATTTGATGGAGCGTTAATTTCCTATAATAAGGTAACTGTTCTATAGAGTTACACTATCTTCAGTACTGTCAGCCTAACTTAATTTAATAACAACATTTATGAAGAAAATTAAAATCTTATGAAGAATCACTTTCAAATATCCTGCGACAGTTTTACTTTAACTTGACAAAAATTATCAAGAGGGGACATTCTCTCTTGGAGTTACACAAACATGAAGAAGCAAGAGCATAGCAAAGAGAGTTCATGAACTGAACATTTTCTTAGAGAAATTATTGCTAAAACATAAAGCATCACAATACAAAAATTTCCCTCCAAAATACGGTATTCATCATCTTAGGTAGGGATTTTAATAACCCAGTGGAATTATAAATATTATCTTAGCTTACCATTTACTTGAAGTAAGAGGAAAAACTTACTATCTTTTAGAAGTTTGAGGATCTTAATGACAATATCAAGCAGCACAGAAAATCTTGAGGTTTTGAAAGCTTCACTCAAAGAAGAGGACTCTTCAAGTTGGTGTTCCTTGACCTGCCATTAGATATAATAATTCTGCTGAGCAAATGCACTGACCAGTTAATAACACGTCCTTTGGTGCAAAACTAACCACTGACAAAACATGAGGGGGAGGGGGGGGGGAGGGGCACCAAAAAAAAAAAAAAAAGACAAACAAAAAACAAACAAACAAACAAAAATGGTTTTATCGAGTGAGTGGACAAAAAACCATTAACCACCAGGTTTCAAGCGTTGTTCCTTCTTTATCAACTCAACTCAAAAAAAGTTCTTTGAGGACTATAGTCTAAAAGGTACGACGCAAGTAACCATTCAACACCAAAGACACGATTACCCACTTGAGTTCTTGTCAAACAAATAAACTATAGAAAGGATTACCTTTACGCCACTTAATGCTGCAAGAATTAGGAGTTGAAAAGCGCGCGATACTTTTCTAGGAAAACCAAAAGAATGAACGCTCACCGTTTTCCTTTTGCGAGTCTTCATATCTACGACAGTGACTTCTCCTTTTTCAGGTACATGTTTAAAAACGACAGTTTTCCGTTTCTCTCCGCTGATATCCTTCATTTCTGTCACGGATCCCATCCGAACAACCTGCAAACAAGAGTTATGGTAAAACTTACAACGCTCGATCATTTAACAAAAGGCCACGTAACTACTAATCGCTACTGGATTCGCTGAAATATCTTAATGAGCGACAAGCTGAAGTCCGACAATGACGACGTTCTGAAGAAACAAAATGATGAAAGGGGGTTAAGGAAATTCACTTACATCCGGAAATCTTGCGAAGACAAGGAGACCAAAAACAGCACTCAAGTCAACGCTCTGCAAGCAATAATAAATAAAAATATATAATTGGAATAACTTTGACGGTTGCATCAAACGATTCCACCCTCGTAGTTTGAAAGAGGGCAAGGCGGGATAAGGTAACAGGGTGGAGGCAATTAAGGATAGGGAATCGATTCAGTCAAAACCTCACGTTTATTTGGATTTCAGGGTAGTATGTTAAAGCTAATTCCAAGTCATTAATAACATTATAGTAAAACTGATTAATAATTTTGCGAGAGATAAGTCTAAGAAACCAGTTACCTACAAAATATTAGTATTATTTTTAAATCATAACATAAACATCGTCTTTCTACGCCTTTCAACTTAGACATGTTCCAAGTAAAAACCAACGAAACGACAAAAAACGGGGTACAGGTAGCACGTCGTACTAATAGGGCTTCGTTAATTGGTTTACACCTTTGAGTATGATTTAAAGGGAAGTCGCGTATTTAAGGTTTTTGTGAAGTGGTCAGTTATAAAATGAGTCACATTACTGTACCTCTGCAGGCTCTGCTAAGCGCTCAAGACAGATTCCCACGTGATCTGCTATACTAGGTTGCCATTGAGTTGATCTGGCTAACTGTTGTAAAGTGGATGCCATTCCAGACGATGCCGTCAGGTCAGATCTGCGACATGAATGAGTCATTACCTTCCGTAAACCATTAAGTCCATCTGACTACATTGAAGGACCACACACAGTTGAATTTTTTATTATGAAATCCAAGGACTTTCAAGGCACTTGTCAACCTTGTAAATACGCTTTAGATGCTGAACTAACCTGGAAAGGTATTCCGCTCCGAGCTGGAAGAGAAATTCAACAGTTGCTTTGCCTGAACAAATCTCTTCACTACTACTCTCACTTTCTGTTTTGACGGGCGATGTGGAATATGGTGCAACGCCACGATCGGAGAGCTGTGGACAAAAACAAACAAACAAACCATAAAAATTGCAATCATCCACTAAATTACAAGACATAGATTGTAAAGAATAAGCTGGCGTATTCAACGCTGCAGGGTAGGATCAGATTTGTCAATTAATGACATACAACAAGTATGAATAAAATTAACTGGAGACGTATAGGAAATTAAACAACGACAACAACAATAACAACAAAAGGAAAGAAAGACAAAGGTTTTTTTGACACTTACACCCGGGCTAGTGCACTGAAGAAATTTTCCAAGGACACCTAGAGCTAGACTTTTTGTATTATCATCAACATTGCCATCCCTGTTAAAGCAGGTAAACGAAGAATAAGTTAATACACGTCATTTGTTAGCAGGGCACAGTTAAAAGTGGCGAATTGAAGTAAACAAATCGTTTCGCACCTGATAATCTTGAACAGAGCTGGCAAAAATCTCTCGGACAGAAAATCTTCAATTCCGGGACAATACGATGACCAATGGGAGAGCTATGGTTAAGCACCAAGAACTCAGTAAGTGATTAAAATGAAATAAATTGTTTATAAGAATGGAACTTATGTAGACATAATGTAACGGGCCATTCTTCAAGTACATTGAGCCAGAGAAAGAAATGTACGTGGAGACATTTTAGAGTCAAGCAGTAGCTCTTTACTACATCAAACTTGTGAGCGTTACCTTCGAGTCTTGTGGTAGAATGGCTCCCAATAGTCCTAACAACCTTTCTTGAGCCGCAGGGGGGAAAAGGTTTTCAGATTCTTCAGGGCTCTGTGTTACTGTCCCTTGCTGATTAGCAATCCCATCAATGTTTTCAGCTGAGGTAGAATTCTTATTATCAGCTGACGGTTCTTCACTTCTCTCTACACTTTCATTTGGTTCACCACCTGCCGTTGTTTGTAGTTCCTTTACGGAAGTGCTGGCTTCAGGTGCCTTTATATCTGCTGTTTGTTGTTCCGCCACAGTAGTGCTGGCATCAGGCGTCTTTACCTCTGTCGTCGCTGTTACCGTTTTAATGTCTTTAGTATCTTGTTCAGGTTCTTTGGAAGCACTTTTTACCTCATCCGATACAGATGGGGACTCTGGAGTTATTTCCGCTTCTGGGTTTTCCCCCTCTCCTTCCCCCTCGGGGATTGTCTCGGTAGCTGTTGATGCCTTGACTTCACCACTTTTAACTGTAAAGAACAACACTATTTCTATAAATCAGTAATCCTTAAAGAAAAATGGGCGTCAACTTCAGTAAAATGGTATTATATCGTTCACAGAAAGGAGAAGTCAAAACTTTGACTAGCCTGTGTACAGACGTCCCCCCTCCCTCAGGAAAAATCGGGAGAGGAGACGTCTGTGAATCGCCGACGATAATCGTGTTCCCGTTTCCCCGGAATGTTGGGGACAGCCTCTGATTGGTTGTAATGTTAATGCCATGACGCAAATAATTTCCGGTGTTGTGATTGGTGAATGAACCTCAGAATAGATTCCCCGGGGAAAAGCCCAGCCTTTGTGGACATTCATATTTGTTCACCGGTATTTGTATTTCGGCTCTCTCGAAAAGGCATGAGAAGGTAAGACCACCGATGTTTGCTGCACCGGTTGCGGATGCATCTGTCTGTACCGGTCGGTATTGTAAATAAAAGAGAAGGCATACAAAATCCAACGTTAACAGCCAAGGCCGCGGGTCAAGCTTACGCCAAAAAGATTCTATTAATGAATTGATTATTTGAAAAAATGAATCCGTTAGTCGCTCCCGTAACTCGTGTCAGCCAAGGCCGCGGGTCAAGCTTACGCCAAAAAGATTCTATTAATGAATTGATTATTTGAAAAAATGAATCCGTTAGTCGTTCCCGTAACTCGTGTCAAATTTAAATCGGCATTCTTGTATGCGTAATGAGCACTGCATTTAGTCAGATTGAAAATCTTTGAATGGATTAAATGTCTTAGAAGACAGTTACATCAAATTCAGGGAAACTGAGCCGGTAGAAATTTCGTAACTAAATCGCGTGTGAATTCACGGCTCATTACGCATGCAAAAATGCACACAGAGATGAATCTGAAATCTACAACTACCAACGGTTCAACTTAATTTCGAATAATAAATACATTAATGGATCTTCGGAGGTACGCTTGACCTGGCTTGACTGTAATCATCTTCAACGTGAAGATGTTCGTCTAGCCTGTGCACAGACGCCAGAGCTATTTTTCGACCTACCTATGCCTTTTCAACTGTCAACGAAAGAACAAAAAAATAATTTATGCAAATGTATACCGGAACACGATTAACGACGGCGATTCACAGACGTCTCCTCTCCCGATTTTTCCTGAGGGAGTGGGGACGTCTGTACACAGGCTAAACTTTGACTTTGTCACGAACACACTTCCTCACTCGAGTATAAACACAAGCACTTCCTTACCTGTGTCAGGTTTATGCGAGACATGACTTAAACACTTGGTGACTAAATTAAGGCAATCAATGTGGAGAAGGCCAGCGGTCCGTAGGTAATCTACGTTAAAAACTATTAGCATAGAAAGACAAAAAATGTATTAGGAGTCTAACACGATGATAATAGATGCAGAGTTTTAACTGGTTACTACTCATTTACACACGGAGGCAAGCGACGAATGGTTCTTGAATTTGAATAACAATTTCCGACATAATTAAGAACTACGCTGTAAATATTACAAATTTTAGATGATATAAGATGAAAATCCTGGTAAGTGAGGCTAATGCCTAACAGTGACAGGAAAACATAGCTGATTTACAAACTTTGGTGAAAGCTGTTTGGTTTTTTTTTTAACATTAGGCAGGTTGACTTTGGGTAAATAGCTGACACAGTATCAGACTTGACATACGAGGGACCGTCACTGGGGTTTGTTCCATATAAGAGTCCGCTTCACCAAGGTTCCCTTTACAGAATATGGGAAAGATAGGTAGACATTTACTGAAGCTCGTGCCCGCTTTAATAAGACATCACTAATAGGCCGCTTGCACGATGACATCATTTTACTACTACGACCAGAATCCTTCAGGGTTTTGATTTCTTGTGCAAATTAGGGCTTTTGTTATTTAAACCACACTGGGATTACAAAATTTAAATATGAAAGGAAAACGAAAAGGATTCTAGTCGTAGTAGTAAAATGACGCCATCGTGCAAATGGCCTATTGGCAAAGCTTTTCGTCGCATAAATCCTTTGTAATTGAGATGCGATTGTTTGAGTCTGTTAACAAAATCATGCGCTATCACCACATACATGAAGCCTCTTGAGCAATACTTTCCAGCGCTTTCTTAAAGAATTTCAAAAACTTCCCAACAAGGCTGGCACTTCTGCTAATATTTAGAGTGTAAAGGTGATAAAATAAAACAATTTCTACCCTGCGTAGCAGGCGTCAAAAGGGGTAAGGGAATGAGAGAAAGGAGTAACAGGGAGGTGGTTAGGAGAGAGGATCCTCTCCATTTTCCCTTACGCTTCTTTCTCCTCTGCCCCCTCCCCCTGCCCTTTTTACGTCAGCCACGCAGGCTAAACAATTTCATGCACTGTACAGTATTTACCAGACTTGTTAGGTTCGTTGATGGAGTTTGCCAGCGTGAGCGCTAAAGCCGCGAACTGAAGCCACGCATGATGATGGGTGTAGGCCTGTACACGAATTGATGGATCATTTGCTGTTGTGTCTACAAAGGAACCTTCAATACATTAAAACAATTATCCAAAACGTTACATGGACTTACCTTACAAGAAAGTTTTTTTGTTTATGTTAAGGCACACGCACAGTATTAAAAAGTAATAATGGAGGGCTACACACTCACTACTCGAATTCTTATTTATTAGTTGTACATAAAAAATAACAACAACAACAACGATAATAATAATAATAATAATAATAATAATAATAATAATAATAATAATAATAATAATAATAATAAAAAATGGTTGTAGGTTGTAGGTGCATTGGGTTCAGTGTCAAAGAAGCTGGCAGGCCACTTGGAGCAACTAGGAATTAAAAACCGAACAAGAACGATGCAAAAGTCGGCACTCCTCGGATCGGCACATATCCTCAGAAAGGTGCTGGAAGTCTGAGGTCTCGGGATAAGACTTGACTGGATATTTCTCCCCAGGGAAAATCCCTGTGCTAAATTTTACATAATAAAAATAATAATAATAAAGTATTACACAAAGGAGATATTGCGTTAGGTAGTAAAATGAAAGTTTAAGCTACTTTTGTGGGAACCTGTCTCAGTCTGTATTCAAACATGTAAAAAACAACAAGCAATAAAACGAAAATTCATTCAAGAGGCGCACATTTAAACAGAAGTGGCACAAAATACTTCAGACAAAACAGTGTTGCAGAGGACCATATGGAGGTGATTTTGTTTGCTCTTTCCACTTCTCTTTCAATGGATAATGTAAAATAGCCCATTTTACAGTTACAGGTGGAAACGAGGCTGGAGTTGACCTTGTTTTGATACAGCCCTTCCAGTTTTATTACGTAAATCATATTCTTCTTATGCTAAATAGAAGTTTTCAAGTAAAATTTACATTAGAAAACGGAGGAAGGAAGTTTGCATCAAAACTAGGCCAACCTCAGCCTCAATTTCCTTCAGAAGCTGGGATACTAAGCCCGCAACTGTAAAAATGGCCCTCTTGGATGAAATGTTGATCACAAAAAAAAAAAATAAAAAAATAAATAAATAAATAAATAAAAAAATAAAAAAATAAAAATAAATATATAATTTACAGAAACATATGGAAGGCTTTAGAAGTTCTAATTCTTTGAACAAACATCTCTTCTTACCTGTCTTAAGGGGAAATTTCATCATCTTATGGGATGCAGTGTGTCTAAAATAAAATAACGAACTGTCAGTACAACAAAAAAGATGTTTCCTTCAGCAGACGTCAAGAGTGAGCGTAGTAGGCAAAAATGGAAGTTTCATGACTGAAAACAAGAATGAATAGCATCTTAGCCAGCACGCTTTTAGCCTATCTTAGTACACTGAGGGTCGAAAAAGCGACATAAAATAGATAATTGCATTGTAATACCTCAAGATATTATGACTCTTGAATATCTCTAAAGTCAAAATATCACAGCGCAGTTACTAACTTGGGGATCTGTGTTTAAAAAAAAATGTGTATTTACCTTCCAGGAAACTTTCCCGTTGAATGGCAACCAAAGCACAAATCAAAGTCATCGCACTCAGTACAGTGGTAACGTGTTCCAACGATAAAGCTGTCGCAACCATCACATTTGTACCTAAAAAATTAAATAAGTTACACAAACGTAATTAAAACAAGTGTCATTATCCATCACCCCTGCCTTTTTTCCAACTTTGTATGACTGATTATTACTTTTGTGTTGTTTGAGGTTGCCCTTTACTTTGCTCTAAATTTTGCTTTAGTTATTAACTGTACACTGTAGCTGCTCAGGTCTCAAGCCCCTTTTTACCTTTTCAACATTCCAGACTGCCCAATGAACAATGTAACCTACCAACTTGAACGCGAAATCACTCGAGAAGTGGGCTAAGTAGCAGGAAACTGATGATGCGTGTACAGTTTAGTTTTACCCCAACCTGTCCCGACGTGTGCTTGTTTACAGTGGAAACAAATAAACTAAGTTACTGTAAGGTATCAAATAAGATCTTTTTCCTACAACACCTCATATCTATAACGTCATGAGATTCTGAATGGCCATCAGGCTTCACTCCAGCTGGAAAAAGGAAAACACAAAGGAAAAAAAAAAGAAACAAAGAAAATTATTAGTTTGAAAAAGTTATTAACCGATCAGCTGCTTCCCCCTCACAAAAACGCACAGACACAGTGCATAAAATTCCATTCTAATTATACCATAATTTTTATTGATTTTCGTTACAAATTGGACCTTTAGTTTTTTTACTGATTTTCGTTACGTTTTCAATTAGGACTATCTCTACTGTCACAGCCTTTGTATTCTACACACCCACCCAGGACAAGTGAAACAAATAAATTTGGGATTAGAATATCGAAAATCATTTTTACAGTTACTTCTTGATTTTTACAGAGGCGTCATAACTGTCTTATTTTTTATTTCTTTCGTTAACAGCATAAACCTGGTAAACTAGCCAACTCACTCATGTAACAATTATTGCAAAGGTCAACATCCATGCAGTTAAGGCAACGGTATCGCCTGCCTGTCAGGGTGACATCACAGCCATCACATGTTATGACCACGTCAAGACTGTCGGAGAAGCGAGCCACAAACAAATGCATTCTCTGGATAACAAAACAGCAGAATTAACAGAATTATCAAAACAACGTGACGTAACAGTGACACGACTCATCAAAATCAAATAGTTCTAACAGGCTTGAGTACTGATGTAAGACACCGTGAGTAAGCATGGACGCCTACAAAAATTGGAAACACAGAACGCAGCAGTATTCCTTAGCGCCAACTTGCGCAAATAGCATACTATTCATTGGCTAATCAGAGAGCGCGCCTCACTTTAGTTCTTTCGTAAAGCCAGATGGTTCTTGTTAAGGAGGCTGCAGTTTCATGGCTGCTGTCTAGTTTATTTTGTTAATATTGCCAATTACAGCTCCTTACACGCTATGAAACTTAACGTTAACGAAGAAATTACTTACCCACAGCCTCTTGTTCAACAGATTATCCTTACCAAGCATTGTATCAAACGTTACTTAAACAACAAAAATTAACTCTGAAAAACTGTGACGCGGAAAAGTTTTTCAAAAACCCACAATTTCAACCCGTTTAAATCTTCTTGAAGTTTGTCCATCCGTGCCTACTTTTGTATTTAACAATACCTTTTTTTTATGCTTTGAGCGATTATTTTCATGTTTCACTCAATTTGCTGGCAGGCCCTACGCTAGAATTTTTACAAAAGCCGTGACACAGCTCCTTGAACTATTTTATCGAACTGTCTGTGTGACGCTGGGTTACCAACCCTTCTCTGTTGGTCTGTCTGTGCTAAAGTCCTCATGCCTTCAAACCAACTATCAAAGTTTTCTTTAGCTTCATCCAGCCATTTATTGCCTTCTTCATAGTGTTCCAGTTCTTGCTGATCGTTCATGTCCCTTACATCGTGTTTGGGGTGCACAACGGTTGCTGGGGTAAATAAAATGAGAAAACTTCAACGTTGAGCTTGAAACAATTGTACTTTGTATATTGCACTCAGAATTTTTACTCCCTCCGGGAAAGTTTTAACTTGTGCTAATTCAAAACAACATCTTAGACCCTATTTTGCAATTTTTTCTACTTATCTACATCCAACTGCCGCCATTTCTATATAAGCTACACTGACTCCTACGCGTGTTTGTGACAGTTGTTTAACTGATTTTTTTTTCTCTTTTGTCTGATGATAGAAATACAGAAAAAATGTCGCCTGTTAATCTTACTTTGCAAAACTGCAGTAAGGCTTTGAAGCAGTTAAAAGTTCAGCTCTATTAAGCTTAAGCCCACTCGGCAGCAACAGTTTTATGTTTCTGACCTTTTAATGTGTCTAGCAGGAACTCCGGTAGATGAACATCGAGAATGAAAGTGTGATCGTAACCCTAAGAAGACAACACAAAAATTATAAAAAATGCTTAAAAAGCTTGACAAGGAGAGAGAAACAAAATTACGCAAAGCTCCTTGTGTCACAAAGCAATGGATGAGAAAAATATGCCGAGTTCCCGGAAGTAAATTAAAAAAAAACCTATCAAAACCAAATTCAAAAGAGAACCTTTTGGACGTTAATGGTTGAGTTGGGTATTACTGACGTGCATGAGAGGCGTCCTCATTGTAAGACTGTTAGAGCAAGCAGTGTCAGAAAGCACCGTGGATGGTTATAAAAAAAGAAAGGATGGAAACGAACGTGGACCACCAATGCTTAATAGCAATCAACGGAAAGAAAAATGGACAGGTAAATTATAATCGAAGAGAGACAAACCTTCCACTCTGTATCGAGTAGGTGAAGAACAAACGCTCGCAAACAATGAAATGCAGCAGAACTTGGCCTACAAAAACATCAGAAATTCGAAAGATTACGTCATTGCATAAGGCCATCAACTAGGAAAATAACAATGAGAATATGAATTCTTCAAACATTCAACACAGGAGAAAGTCTTTCTTCAGTCAGCAAAGGAAAGACCACTACTGACGCACCTTTGGCTAGAACCTTGCGTATGGTAAGATTTAACTCCATCTAAACATCTTCTGACCAGTGCATAGTAGGCACGTCGAACTTTACTCTCCAAACTTAAGCCGCATCCATCAAGATTGTCTGCATAGTGGCTGCCGGAACAGAAACAGCATAGGTACGTAAATAGTGCGCTTTATATAATCTTAAAAATGCTGTGTCTGGTGTAACAAAGAATTTATTTCTTTATTTGTTTATTCATTTTTTCTCTCGAGATGTCAAAATAACTGTAGTAACACTAAACAGCAGCTTACCTTGGGAAGTATTTTTGAGATGACAGAAACTGTTGTAAGAAGAGAACAGCAGGGGCCTGTACAGAATGCAAAACAAAACAAAAAAGGATAAAGCGGAGAAAATTCTTTTGCTTCTTGGATGCTGGTCTGTATTTCATGTCTAGGTATGTCCTGCGACCATTCCAGTCCTATAACCACCCATTATCGTTCTCTTTACATCGCGTTCAACCTATCAACCCCCTCTTCCTCTCGAAAGAAGACTACCTCCTTGCTTGCCTCCAGCTTGAGTACAACATAAATGTGAGTACCACACGTACCTGGACAAGATCTGTTTCGGAAGAAATGCGGAGGAACTCAGCAGCAAATAGGTAAATATCAGCTACAATGTTAGCATGTTCCACTCTCTGCTTAAGTAGGGCTTGGGTCCTTTGTGAAAACATAAAACAATTGTCACAACAAAAGGATTATCTCACTTCATGAAACATGATTTGCTGTTAGGCAAGTATGAAGATTTATAGTTATGTCTTCAATAAAAACGAAAGTTACCTTTCATGAGAATAAGAATCATTTGTCACAAAGTCAAGAATCAGTTTAAATGCAGGGTGCTTATCAATGGTCCGGATTTCCTCAAGAGACAGCGTTCTCTGCGGCAAAAACGTAAAATAAGTAATGGAGGTAATACTACATACAGTCTGAAGAAGATTCCTACAGCGGCCTCGAGGTTTAAAACGAAAGGTGATAGGTAGAACTGAGGTCATAGCCTTCTGCGAATATCACAACAACACCCTTTAATGTATGGGCTCACATGAGCGGCGGCTACACCTGAACGTAATTATACAAGTGTCTTTTGTTTGAAAAGCACTGAGACTGTAATTTTAGAATATGTGTAGTTAGATAACACTAGAAGGTATTTTTTTTATGGTAAATATTAAATCCTTAAAGCTTAATTTTCCAACACAAATTGAAGAAGCTGACGCTTCTTACTCAACGAACACATGAACTAAAGCATATTTTTGGCGAGCACTAGCAGTGGTGTGTTCCAATGCAAATATGCTGAGAGGAGCATAATACGTCTATCACTCTCAGTGCCAGCTGGATAAGGGACTGGACACTACTAACTCAGTGATAGAGTTCTGGTACTAGTTCATCGCATTGTATTTGTTTCATTTCGTCCTTTCATCATTCAGTGTAACAGTCGATTAAAGCTGCTTATTTAACTTTGTCAGTAAGTCGATGGACTCCTATCGAAGATGAGAGGATAAAATGAAACTAACACGATGCGAAAAACAAGTATCAGACATATATTAATGAGTAAATAGGATCCAGTCCCTTATTTAGCCGTGAGAACTATAGACCTATGTCCTCATGAAAGCGCGAATAATCGAGAAGCCGTTCGTGTAGCACCTGCGGTTCGTACTAAGAGCCCAAACTTGAAAGTGTATTATGGTATCACTTGATATTGTCCATAGTTGAATTACCAAAATCAGTTCAGTGGTCAGAGTTTTCACTAACCTGTCTGGGTCCTGATAAGATGCTTCCTCCATGTTCAGAAGATGATCGTTGCCAAGATGACTTCCTGTTTAACCACTTGGAGCGCCTGTTCTCTCTTCCCTAAAGCAAAGTACGCAGTTAATACAGGAAGTAAGCAACCCAAAGATATGTACAAAAACTCTGCGGAAAGCAGAGGCCCTTCCTCCTTACTTATGTAGGGAGATCGAACGGCTATTGTAACAAGACATTGTAACGAGGAAGTACCTCAGCGCTTTTGTCAGCTATTCTTTGCAGCCCAGCAAACTTGAGAAGGAACTGAGCTTTTTCCTTGCAAGCAATCACTGCAAACAAATAATGTAAAGAACATAAATAACGGTCAAGTGTATCAAGGTCTCAGTTTTGAGGAATCATGAAAGGAGCCCCAGCAGCAGCAGCAGCAGCAGCAGCAGCAGCTTACCAGGACTATCTGGATCTGTTTTCTGTGGTGGGCTTTTATCATTGTTAGACTCTTCTTCAGCTTGTAAAATGAGACGCTGACGACGATCAACCTGGAAATTAAACCAACATTTACAGGATGACTGCAGAGCAAGGTGAGCAGCTTGATACAAGCATTGTTCCGACACGACCGCTTGACAGAGTGTTAACGAAGACTTAACAACCATGACGATGACGGAAAAGAAAACGGCGCTTAAATCACATAAAATTAAATAGGTGTAATACTCCAGCTGTCATGAGTAGCCAATAAATCGATAGATTGAAAAAAGTACTGATACCGGCATGAAGCACCGTCATGTGAAAACACTGCAGTATAAGTTTTGCGGGGATCACAGGATTTGCCCTCTATCTCCATAATTGCCACCGCAAGTGAATTAATGAAACAGAAACGATCTTAACAACAACAAGAACATAACTTTAACAAGTATGTTGCATGTGCGCTTCATAGTTTGTTAAACTGATCTGCCGTTTACTGTTCTGAAAGCAAAGACGTCAAGTAATCAAATTTATAAAAAATCTCCTCTCCCCTATCCCCTTAGGAAGGCCTGATACTCAGGCTATCAAATTTAAGGTTTCAAGGAGAATTTAGCTCGTCTTGGCAATTTGTACTTTCTATCTTTGATATAAAAGTCATTTCCACTATTTGAGCTTAAAGACACCCCTTTCAAATAAATTGAATTTTCCAAAATAAAAAAGCACACATTTCATTCATTCATGGCGGGCACAGTAGTAGAGCTTGCTTACCAGTACACGCCTAAGTGACTCAGCAGTTAAATAAGCTTCTTGGACGCCTTCTGGAACAGCTTCTGGGGGTGTGTTATTAGCTGAATACAGTACACAAATGAAAAATCAGTCATTGACTCAATCGATCAATCAAGCTACAAGAATTTTTAAATGAGTATTGCAAACTGTTATAGTTTCTGAGTTAAAAGGTAAGAAACAACGACAGATAAACTGATAAGAATCTTATCTACTTTATTTTTGCTGGCACTTTTAATTAATAATCCTTGAAATCAACCTCATTGTTCCATGATAATGTTTACAAAGTTCGGGACCTGTTACATAGAAGATTCACTTTTGAGACAACATGGGAAAAGAGAGCTAAAAACAGCCAAAAAAGACAATTAACTTACAAAACAGCACTATTTGGTCCCTCAACTCCTGAGAATGCCACACAAGAGCAGCAAACACAGCATTTACAGCTTGGTCTACCAGAGGACCTCCTATAAAGGGCCCAGGAGCCTTTTCACGACACCTGATGAAAGCATACCCAAATTAATATTTACGCATCAAGTAATAAGTTTATTCTAACTTTTGAGTCTGTCGGACGAAAGCTTACAACCATCATTCAAATGGAAATGAACAGTACTTCCATGCGAAGATGACCTTTGTATGTGGTGTTGTCAATAGAGAGGAGAAGTCGTTACGTCACGTTGCTAAGGTAGCAAAATTTCTGGATCTCAACAAACCGTGGTCTTTCCAATATGACAGGAAAAGTGAAAAAAATGACAAGTAAGACTTTCCAGAAACAAAACAGCAACTCATAATTTTCCTCCATCGTTCAACATGTAAGTGGCCGTCTCTGTCAAGAAAGATTGTTAATGATATATGAAATAAATCATATATGGACTGCGGAAATGGAATGAAAATGAAGAAATGATCGTCGCAGTGAACGCAAGTTATGCAATTGCGTAAAGAAGCCTGAAAAAAAATTCAGGACTTTAACAGTCATTTCTTTCACGGGAACATATGAACCCCCTGCTCCCAACGTCAGTGGCTTCATAGCTCAGTTTGTAGAGCATCGCAACGGTAATCGCGAGGTCACGGGTTCAAACCCCGTTGAAGTCCTGAATTTTTTTTGAGGCTTCTTTACACAATTGTATAAATTGCGTTCACTGCGACGATCATTTCTTCATTTTCATCAAGAAAGATTGTTGAGATCCAGAAATTTTGCTACCATGGTAACCTGACGTCACACCTCGCTTCTCTATTTTGCTATGAAGTGCTAATTTCTTGAGTCCGGTAAAAATCGCGATCTATGAAACTGAATGGAGGAGTGGACGTTTCTTTAAGTTACTGTCGCTCACGCGAACAATTTTACTCACTTCGCTATAAGTTCTTCCATTGTCACTTCAGGCGGTCCTTCTGTTCTACCAGTTATTGTGTGCAAGAATGAGTTGACCGAATTCTCGACTGGATAACTTGTTGTTGCCTGTGGGAAAAATCAAGACTGTTATACTGTTGAAGGTGAAAACGGTTCCCCGGTTAAAACACTATTCAACCTACAATCCTGGCCTAAAGGTTTTGGGACACCTCCCCTTTTTCACGTGTTTTTATATGGAATTTGCTGCTAACCTGCAATACACACTAATAAAGACGGCCTTAACAATATTCCCCCCCCTCTCGAACAAAGTTGAGATCCTTTAAAAGGTGTTTGACTTGTAACACCCAACACTGTTCAAGAGGAAAGGGGGATCAACATGAAATACATTTTCCTCACCTGAAACACACAGTGTTCCAAACGTTTTGACCACGATTGTAGTAAAAGTTTTGTTTTTTTCCTATCCCTTGTATAATTCATAGGACACAAACGAAATTCTGGCTAAATATATATATATTTGTGGAGAACATTGCCAGCTATGAATCAAGGCCGCGGTTCTTTGCGGCTTGTTCATCGAGGACTTCGTATTTGACAAACTGTCACAAGCCGTAAAGGGATAAACGGGTCAGATTAAAAAACCGGCGGTGGTGGTGATGCGTTTGTGGTGGAGTGAAACACAAACAGCTGACATTCCGAGAACTATTTCTGTTGGTAATAAAGAGCTTGCCGACGAGTCTGGCAAGTCTGCCTTCTCGCGGAGTCTTAACAATTACAGTTCCCTATGGTTTCGTGATATTGGCAAGATCGACGGCCACTTACTGTAACGCCGGGATGGTGTATCTCGGCTTCAAATGCAAGTGCAGCCTGGAAAGGAGTACAAATATCTACCTACAAGGGGGAGGGGGTAAGGAGTGGCCAACAAACCCTGCTCCGCCGCTTCTCACTATTCCCCCCCCCCCCCCCCAGCGAGAGCTCGATCTCGACGACGATCTTACGGAGGGTGTAAACAGTCTACCCGGAGTCGTGTGAAGGCAGTCTTGTTATACTATGCAAAATTCTTTAGATCTAGTAGAACTGTAATTATATTCCTTTAAGAGTAGGACATGACGCACCGTAAGGCCACTTAATACTCAGTTAAAATCACCGAAATGACTTACATGGTGACCAGAAAGAGACCTTTGAAGTTTTCCGGTCATGTATCCTCCACGGAAAAGAGTGGTCCAGATTTCACTGTGAAGTAACTTGGTTTCTTCTTCATTGTCAGCATTTGACGGAGTTAGGGAGGCTAAAATTCATAGAGAAATGTTGTGAAATATTTAATAATCGTTTGATCATGTTAAGGCGTCTATTTAACATGGCAATTTGTTAGCCGCCATATTAGCTGTTGTAAGGTTGATTACCTTTTCTGCTGTCCAAGGCAGCACTACAGAGCTGACCAAACAAACGAGCCATCCCCAGCTGAAGATCAAAAATCCATGATAACGCCACATCTGGAGAGCCTTTAGCAGTCACCTGTCGACATTCAACAGAATCAGTTACTGCCGAGTGACGACAATCAAGCAGCTTTGCGGGCAATAATAATAATAACGGTACCAAATCGCCGATAATTCCTTATCTTGTCAGCTGGTGCTAAACAACTTTCTAGGCTTACCGTGAACTTGTAACCCCATTCATTGTTGCTTCCATCTGAATGAAAATTAAAAAGCAGACGATTCCCTGCTTTGAAGTTAACGCTCTGCAGAAAAAGTAAGTGCTGAATAAGTATTGCAAGATTTAAACTTACGAGAGACAAATAAAGCGAGTTCGAAAACAGCACATAACAATCATAAATTTGGATTTTCACTGAAGAACACCATTCTTAACAAAACATTGTTAATGCTACCTTTGGCCACTTATCTGTGTCAACTTTTTGATCAAATCGTTTCTTGTTGCCATTTGAATCTGTAAATTCCAAGTAATCATATCTAGAAGAAGAATACAATCATTCAGAAGTACTATAACAACATTTACTTCAATTAGCACAGGAAAACTGGCTGTAGAGTGCCTCTGTGGTATCTTAAACTTTAAAAGGCTTCTAATTTGGAATCCAAAAAGCGGACAACGAGTTAACCAGCTGGCTTGATTTTGGTTTTTAATACTGTTATCGATTGAGGTAAGAAAATGGCTGTGTGGTCAGAGCAGCATCTACAAAATGAGCTAACAAATCCTAATACAAAAATAAGTACGCAAACCTTCTTTCTGTTTCACAGCGAGAATCAAAATCAACCGTGAATTCAGAACAGCCAGGACAGCTAAACACCTGGAATAAATTGTTGAACCAATAAGAAATTAATACAATATATTATCATCATTGTTTTTAAGCCTGTTTACAACAAACTAGTGTATTTTCAAGTAAAAACCACCACAACAACAACCTACACAAAGTTATAGCATGATTATTTTTTATTCTAACTATTTAACTTGTGAGCCTAATTCCACGATGTTTCCATTCTAATGGCTAAACGTTGTGAAAGTCTTACTCAAATCGTAGGATTTTACAAAAAGGAAATTTGAATTTTTGTCATTTCGTTTTACTTTGGGAATTATTAGGGGTTAATTTAATTTAATTTTAAGTCAATAGAAAACTTGGCAAACCATTTTTATGTCTTGGTTGTTCTCGTAATTATGTAACGATTCAACTTCCCAAGTTCTTAGTACTGTCTGTCCTTGGGTCTTGTTCCATTCTTCAGAATCAATCTTAAATAATACATGCAAAACAACATTTAAAAAATACACTCTTTCCAAATGTCTGTAATTAATTAAGTGTGAATTGAAACTGCCACAAACAAGAATATTGCAGCGTTACCTTAAAGAAAAGCTCTGGATATTTATTTGAAAACCTTTTTAACTCGAGACAAACAGGCTGTAGACTTCTCAGTACCGGCATGCAGATGGCGTCCACATTTGTAAACAAGTTCAGAAACAGAACCTGGAAAATATTAAGAAGAGAAACTGTCGTGTTGCGAAACGACGTTTAAACACCGAAAACCTTTACAACGGTGGTAGTGCTGTGCATAGACTAACAACTCGTATGTTGCAGCATTCTAAGATTTTGAGCCACCACATCTTATTCGATAATTTCAATGATCGTAAAAGGGGTACACTGCGCAAAATATGTCTCGGGTGATCAAAGGAAATCACCTTATTCTGGCTTAAATCGGAACACTAAGATATATCAGTGTTAAAACTGGCAAAGATATTTTGTGTGTGAAATTTTCGTTTCATGGTACAATAACAGTCGAATGCGGCATTTTGCTGACGTCACATTGTTCAGTGGAGAATAAGGTGCAAAAGGTTGCCTTATGGAAAATGCCTTAATACAAGGATAAAGATAATTAACATACCAGCTGCCTCATTGCCGCAGAAACGTAAGAATGTTCAAGTCCGTCAATCACAGTCAGTTGGTCACGTGATTCATTCACTGCCTGCAGGGACAGAAACACTTTCTTTGCTAATATTTCAACATCTGCAAAAACAATAACAACAAATGAAAGACTGATTAATACGCCATTGTAGGATCAACTCTTTTTTAGCTTATTGTAGTGAAACGTTAAAATCCAAGTGTAGTACTATACAAAAGGTTATGTCAGATCTAGAAGAAATGTAATGAAGTTACAGAAATGAGATGCAATGATTTTTTTTTTCTCTACTATCGCCGAACTGGACCGTAACGTACAAGTATGAATGAAAGACTGGCAAGTGACGCCAAATATAGAGAACGAGAAGCCTTGCAAAAACAGACGGACAATTCAGACTCTCTTTACACTTAACTGACTTTGAAGTTTTTAACTCTAACAAAATGGGCAAGCAGACAACGTAACGTCAAATGAGGGGGAGAAAGCGCGTGAAAGGGACTGAACGCCACCTCCGTTGCTCAAATTGCCGTTCTGTCATTGCTCAAGTTGGCTTTCAGATCTCTGCGAACCGTCATCACTTTCGTCACGTTTTCTTTTCTTAATTTTCGGAAAATATTAACTGCACTTACAGTCTGTTATAAGAGAAGTAGCGACGCTGTGCCCAAACGAACTTCCATCTCTAATCTGTACGTTGCACCATGTTAATAGACTTCTTTGCATGGCACATAGTAACTGAACCAGGTTTGATGCTGACTCGCTGTGACCACTCTCCTCTGACTCCAAGCAATGAAGGCACTAAAAATTGACATTTAACTTAACTTTTAAAAAGTGGCCAAAGCCCTAAAAAATCAGATTAGACTCATGATCAATGCTGATTCGTGGAATAAATACAAATTCACAATGATCATACCTACCTCTTGAAATGCTACAGTCAAAAGTGTGGTCATAACAGCTAATACAGGACCACAGTCAAACCCCTCCTGCAACATAAGAGTATACTTTATATTCATTACCACTGTATAAAGGAATATTTAAAAACGTTTCAGAGGATAGCTTGGTGGCAACACTTTCAAAACCATTTTGGTTGAAAACTCATTCTCTGATACCAGGAATTAAAGTTTTCAAGTGTACCATTTAAGCGGTTAGGCGTGGAGATTTTATTTGAAGAGGGGTTAACAATGAGAAATGATAAACTTGTGACCCTCTATTAAGCGAAGGAAGAATACAATATTCAGAAAAAATTGAAATTGAGATTCAATATGAAACAAAAACGCACAAATAAAATAGTATTACTCCTGCAAGACGAAAAAATATTGTTAAGGCTTACATTGACTCAGACATGGTAAATTCAGGCCAGACAATTGAATTAGAAACATCTTTGTGATAAGTAGTCTACCATTTCAATACAGCCGCCAGCTATAATAGCTCCTCGTAGCGCACCCTTTCTACTATCTAACCACTTTAATTTGAACTGTCACGTTGAACTGTCGATCACTACATTTGAACAAACTTCTTTTAAAAGGATAAGTGCAAGTGACTGATAAAACAGGCTTGTAAAACCATGGGTTGGTGGAGATACCACTTGTGACATAAAATGAATTAACAAGGGTGGCCATTCCATTATGATAATACTTGAACCTACCGCAGTGACATTATCAGGAAGTCCTAAGAGACCGCTGGCATCTTTATTACTAAAGAATCTACAGAGCGACTCAAATGTGAGTCCAAGAGATGCTGCCTTCTTCTCCTCCATCACTTGATCCACCATTGACAATAAGTGGTTTCGTCTTGTCTGTGAGTCTGGGAAGAAAATCTCCGCTCCTGCAACAGCAAGGACCAGGAAAGTCATCAGTTCCACTAAAAGGTTTATGTTTGGTAACACTTTAACTTAAAAAAAAAAACCGCATAAAGACCTTTCCACTCGTTACAGCTATTCATGAAGTAACTGAGAAACTACATTAGCGCTCGAATAGTAGAACTACAAACATGGACAAAAGTCTTGGGACACTTTTGCTTTTCTGGGGCGTTTTCCAGTTTTCCGATTCACATACGCCCAGCCCCTCCCCTCACCTTGCAAACAAATTTGGACGAGTGTATCCAGAAAGTTTCCCTAGTTTCAACTTTAGGGGGCGGGGGGAGAAGAACTGCAAGATAAGATGTTGCTAATTAATGCAGCTACAACTGGGTAAATCTGGAAAAATTCAAGCTTGATACGAGTTGATTTCACAGAGAACAGCTTTATGTCAAAATAGGCTATTTACCCTCTAGTATGATCAGTTTTGAAATCTCATAAATCTTTTTATCATAAACATCTTTATCGTCGTCAACAACTTCACACAAGTAAGAAAAAATCTTGGAGGAGAGTTGATGCTGCTACAGAAAAGAGAAGAAAAATATATTATTTTTGTAGCTAAATCTCGTGAGTCAGATATCTACAACAACAAAGACTGCAGACACATAATATCCCAACTCGACTCTGGATAAACTGAATCTGAGGTTCGAAGGCATAACAAATGTCGTCCTGTTGATATTTCAGGACAATTTAAAGATGTTCTTACAGTTTAACGTTGCCATAATAATGATTTGATGCACTAAAACAATTAATCCTAGCAAGCCATGCAAGCCAGTCTAAATTTGCATGGAACCTTGGTGGCATTCTATGTAGATGCATAGAGTGTGTTGGTTTTTTTGTTTTTGGTGTCTTTTTTAAATAACGACATTGCAGAATAGCGACACCGTCTCCAATAGGCGAGATGAAAGCAGTGTTCTCAATTAGCGATTAGTACTTTACACACTAACATTTTAGTAACGGCAATAGTTTCAGTAACCACACCTTTTCAAAGGCGGCTTTATCGGAGGTATCAGAAGCTAAATCCCTGAGACCAGACTTGAGAAAAGGAAGGCTTTGGTATAACAGACGAAGAAGAAGCAGACTCGCCGCAATTACTTTCTTGTGTTTCAAGTCCCTATAAACCAAAACAACAGGACTGTAATTTACTGACCTGAAGAAATGTTACGAAGAGTGACAAAAATAAGAACTGAGAGATGAAATGAAGTTGCTTTGTTTCATATGCCTAACTAAGTGGAATATTATATGAACGAAGATCATCGCAGTTATGGACGCAACCTTTGCAGTTGCGAAAAGCGAGCCTGAGAAAAATTCGCAGAGGTCAAGGGTTCGAATCCCGTACAAGCCTGAATTTTTCTTGAGGCTTTCTTTTCGCAACTGTAAAAGTTGCGTCTATAATTGCTATGATCTTCTTTCATATAATTCTTCACTCCGCACTCAGATATTCATAACTACATGGAATATATTAATTACAACAGGCACTTTAAGCAACGACTACGGAAGTAGTGCAGACCGGCAGTAATTTTCTCCCGCCACCCCTCAGTGCCTCGCGAGAGCAGTAAAAACTTCGCTTTTTAATTAAAAATAGAAGTCGTGTTATTTCAGTCTTTAAAGTGATAATTCAAACTCTCTTTCTTTGCCAAATGTAGGCGAACTAGAAAGAGAAAATTTTGTCGTCGCTTGTTTACTCCCCCCCACAAAACGTACAATTAGACATTTTCACGCTGTGGTCGTGAAGTAAGTAAGTATTTAGGTGTATTTTTCAGGCTAAGTGCACCGGTGATTAAAACAAAATTGCATCACGTAGGCATTTTATCCTTTTTTTTTTGTCATCCTTGATAACTTCTAAGAAATACAGCTGTAAATACACAAAATACAGTAGATGGAAAAGAGGTCAACACTTCACCAAGTGCTGTGAATAACCAAGAGCTGATAAAACTTGAAAACTTTGCATAATTTACATCACATTTTTTCTACATTTCTTCGACGTCGGGGATTATTGCATGTTTCAACTTCAGAAGAGTCCACCTGCATTTCAAAAGTAAATGAGTTGGAATAATCGCAGTAAAGACTCGGAAAATAATGCGAATTCACTTTTTAAGCGACGTTTTCCCCACTAACGCCGTCTTGGTGTCTTTAACTCCCTACTTGGCGGAAAAAAAATGACTTCCCGTTACCGTACTAGACACTTCCGTAGTCACTGCTTGTAGTCCAAAGTGTCGCTAGACTCCCTAGATTGCATTTTCATTGATTATTTAAATGTGTCGTTGTTCGTTGGTACAGTTTAAACTCAACCTTGCTGCTGAGTTGGTCACCACTAGAGTTAAGATCACCTTTGCTTGCTGGAAACTACGAGGAATGATGCGGATATTTACCTGCTTGTAACAAGTGTATAAACATCCCAGATGAGCTCAAGACTGACACTGCTTAACTCTAGCTGACCCTCCTGAACATTTAAAAAATTGGACGATAAGTCAGTCTAAGACGTTACACCAAACTCTCTTTACATACAAACAGGATATAAGAACAGTATATTTATCACTGTTATAAGAACAGACAATGCAAAGAGAACGTGGTTGAGCATGTTTACTCTGTAATAATGAAGAATTCGCAGTATCAAAAACAAATAAGGCAAATACGAAGATGACGTGATGCTTATGTTGCGCCCTTTATGGATGCAATAACGAACGACGACCGGAAATATCTCATTAAGTACTCAACAATGAGGCGATAATTGGCGAAAATAGATCCATACATTTTTCTTCGCCACACTGTTTTTCATTTTGTCATAATTATGAAGGAATAAACAATCTCAAGCACGTGCACTTACATTTGCCGCTTTTAAATCACGCAAAGTTATCCAAGAAGGACAAAGGATCATTTCAGGATCATTCCAAGATATTGGTCCGACTTCATCCAACATTGTTGGATGCGACACGTTGATTTATTCGCTCACTTAGGACCTTGTTGATTGACGTTATATCAGAACTAAATGAGTTTAAACTAATTAAAAGCCACCAATATCATTCAATCTTGTTGGATCTACCAATGTTGTGTACAGCGGGATTTATCAGTGTGAAAATATGGAGGCTATGATTCTATGACTATACGCACCTTCTCTTTATACATGGGAGGGTTTCTTGGTCTTGATTTAACGTGAATCTGGAATTTAAACAGCAAAAAAAAAAAATGATAGAATGATCTCAAAATGCTGGCAAAATCGGGAAAACTAATAACTTAACCAGAGGGTTTAGGCAAGTTACGTTATAGATCAATGAACCTCATGGACGAACGAGCTGTGACCAAGACAATAAGCTGTGACGGCATTGATTTTATAGTATTATGCTGCAGGTTAATACGATTTCTGTGCGAGAAAAACGAAGTAGCCCATGCGCCCTATACTACTAACGCCACATGTAAAATGTTGCATTTCGACTAACTTGACTACAATAAATACATTAACAAAGCTAAAACTGTACGAACCACCAAAGACTAGTACCTGATCCTTTGCCATTTCGTCAAGAAATGATAAAACTCTGATAAACAGAGTGGAGCCATCCACTGTCTGACCACTTGGAACAGGAGCAACATCATTCTAATAGAAACCAATGACAACTTCGAGTAAATTTCAACCGCAATACCCTTCGTCCAGTCTGACGACATTTTTAACGGGATAGTGATAGTACCGTTGAAACGTCTCTTGCCCATGGATTTCAGAGTAAAGGTGAATTTGCACTGTCGCGTAATTTTTTCCGCGTACCCACGTGAATTTTACGCCCATAAATAAAATAGAGTCAATGCATGGAAAGCCGCGCCTAAACGTAAAAGTTGAGCGAGTTTCAACCGTTACGTTTGCGCGCGACCTTCCATACACTGACTCTATTTCGTTTCGCGCGTAAAATTTACGTGCGTACGCCGAAAAAAATTACGCAACAGTGGAAATTCACCTTTATTCGAATGCTACTTACAGGACGTTGGAAATAAATAACTCCTGTACAGTACTGCTGTGTCTCCGTCATTTTTACAACAAAAGTGATACTTGACAGTGTTAATGTACACCCGCAACAGAGGATTGAGTAATTGAAAGATAAGCGTGAAATGCGGACAAAAAATGTTACCAAGCACAAGTCTTCGTTTAAAGGGCAGTTTGGCTTGACTTCATAACCATAGAAGTGTACTCCAAGAACGCCTATCCTTTCTGCACTTTCTTTTCTTGCGCCCAAGAACTTGAGAACAACATACTATGAAAACAAACAAAACCAAAAAACTTTATGTTCTTGTTCAATAAGAAGCCTTAAGGGTGATTTTCAAAACACAATCTGAGAAAGGCTAACAGTTCACAGTTCATTCACAATACTAGTTATAGGTAATTATTAAAAAAAGAACACAACAGGACGAAGTCATTAGAGCTGAGCCGCATTTCGATACAAGTTCAAGTTTCAAGTTCAAGTTTCAAGTTTATTAAGAAAAATTGAGAAAATACAAAATATGATGTACCACTGCTCGCAGTTAGCTATAGCTATTCGAGGCGAGCAGTGGCTTGACACTAAGTAGAATAATTACAATAACAATACTAAATAGAATTAATTATTATTGCACTGTGTCTTTTACCATTT
Organism: Porites rus; assembly: GCA_964035705.1. Classification (NCBI taxonomy): domain Eukaryota; kingdom Metazoa; phylum Cnidaria; class Anthozoa; order Scleractinia; family Poritidae; genus Porites; species Porites rus. The sequence continues at coordinate 34,406,085 of OZ037997.1, read as the reverse complement.
TGGTCAAGGTTTCAGCAAATTTGAGTCTCAAAAACTAATCAAGAGTGAAGAGCTTCGAAATAAGCGTCTTGCCTGCTACGCACACATGCGCAACCTTACTACAACGATACTTCAACGAATCAAGGAAAGAGTATTTGCGCTCGTGAGTTAGTTATATCTGCCTTATATACTGGAGCCAGAAGTAACAGAGCGATGGAAGGATTAAGTGAGTGTAAACCTACGGGATCAATGAAAAATTGGGAATCAGTCTACACAGGATCGCCGAGTATGGCGGGCCACTCCTCATTCAGGAAAGGTACTTTGTGAGTGACACCTCCAGGCTAGCATGGCAGAGACACGAAAGGGCAAAACTAGGCTCCCCCTTGTCATAACTGATAGGGACCATAACAAACCAAAGACGATTGTTTATGGAAACAAGCGAATATTTGAGAACGGCATGTGAGATCACTTCGGCTCAGTCTGGATATATTCTGTAATGTTGAAGGGACCCAAAGCAGCAAACCAAACTCACCTTTCCTATCAAAACTCGGTCTACATGGATTTCAACCTCATCCCTGAAATTAGTCAACAAGGAAATCAAACTATATTTAACACTGTTAGAGCACTAATGAAGATAAACTAAAACAACAACCAATCCACACAATAAACAACAAAACATGTCGCAGTTTCATCTGTGAAACACAATTATCACGAAAATGTTAAAAAACCTTCTCGAACTGTTCAATAATTGAAAGGGCAAGGATACGTTTAGCGTCGTATTTTCAACTCAACGGTGGGCTTCCGATATGTTGCAACGAAGCACCGTGTCTATCGTTCAAGAATACATAAAACTACCTTATGAAAAAAAAACTTTTGTTTGCAAGTCTGCAGATTTACGGGACACAGAAATATCCGTTCAGGGAAAATATTCTAAGTGTACTCGCTAGTGCATACCAGTCTTCTTCAAGGGCAAAGAAAGCCACTGGATCATCATGGCTTATATCAGAATTGTCTTTGTGGCTGGAAAGCAAAGAAAACACACTTTGAGAAATTAAGTCGAAGATGCAAAAAAGGTGAAAATGTAGCAAAAAGATATCAAGAAAGAACACGATTCACAGAGAATGGGTCAGTGGTATGCTAGACACAAATAAGCAAAGTTAAGTGGAAATGCACCTTGCCAGAAAACTAGAGTAGGTCTCTTTACTCCAGTTGTTATACTTGCTGAGAAAATCTGTTTCATGTGTTTCTCCTTCATGTTCTTTTTCTTTTTCATCTCTGAAATAAACATTGCAAAACAGAAAATGTTAAGTTGTGTTTCTTAAAACAACAGACAGTGAAGACAAATAGCAGACACAAGAGTTACGCATACCTCTTAAGATCATCTAGAACAAAAACAAGTCCATGAGAGGGACCGATCGGTCCTTTGGAAACCTAGAAGATAAAAAGATACGTCAAAGTATTAAGTTCATCCTGCGGATTACATGTTACATGGCTCTAAATCGACCCAAAGTCAGTCAAAAACACATTAAGACAAACAAACGACTAAAGGTTCGTCATATTCATTTAAAAAGAATGATAATAACGTTCTCACTTTTACCGTGAGAATTGCACAGTTTCTCCCCGATACAAATCCTTATATTTTCTTTATTTGCCATTTGCACATCTCCCATAATAAACCTTGTATACCCGGTTATGCAAAATTTTGCGAGATGTGCAAAATGGCGAATCACGCAAAACTATCACGACCCTCCCAATACGTTACAAAGGCAATAGACTTATAGAGATTGGGCTACATGTGGTGAAGCATTCAGTGATAGATTTGATGAAGAAACACTCTTAACCTACCTTGATAATCAATCGAGTCAGTTTGACGCGAACAGATGCTGAACTTGAAAACATCATTGTCACCTTTGTTTTTCCACTTTCTGACAAGTAAGCTGACAAAATTCAAAAATATTTAGTGCCTTTGTTTGGTAAATTCCAAAAGTAACTAGATACGTGTATAATGTAATTTTATGGAAAAATCCGGATCGGCTAGAGTTGAGAGGAAGAAATAAATATTAAGTATATTAATGTTAAGTCACTTTCCAATGCTTAGGCACTAAGGGCCTGTTTACATGGAGATGGGGGAGCCCAGGTAGTCGAGGTAACCCCCTTAGGTGGGGTAACCCGCCTGTCCGTATAACCTCAAAAACCAACACTTCCAAATTCCAATTCGATCTGGAACGCACGGACATGTTGAAAAGAGGTCATATGAACTCCCATGTGCTTTGTGGGTAAACAAACAATTTACAATTTTTTTTATCTCTCATTTTGATTTGATCAGGTTTACATGATAGGTGGGGTGACCTGCCACATGTTACCTCATCTATCTGGGGTCCCCCACCTCCATGTAAACAGGCCCTTGGTAAGAGAATTTGTTATTATGTGGTAAGTCTATATCAAACAAGCTAAACAGATTTTCAAAAACTGAAATTGTCACTTAAAAGCGCACGATACCTTCAGATGACCAGTTGTCTGTCAAAACATTTTCTGGTTTGGAAAGGTTGTCTTTGTGCCCTCCATCACATGACGACAAAGACATTTTTAAATATCCACCTAAAAAAATATCCACAAGAAAAAGTACTGTTGAGATCAACAGCTACAAAAACGATATATACACAAAAACAAGAACAAACAGCCAACTCGGACAAAGTTAAAACCAAAGCACTTAGAGACATTAGCAGAATCAGTAAAGCTTAAATTGCCTTGATTTGGAAGCGAAATCATACAGCACACAGCATACGGTCTGACCTGACAGAATGCATTGCAATAAATGTTTGTTCTCACCATGTTGCTTTGTTGCTTTCAGATGGACATCTTCAAGTGCGTTGACAATTTCGGAAGCAGCAAAATCTTCGTGAGCAATTTCTAAAAATGGAAATATTGCACATATTATGTCATGCACCACTTCAAGCCATTCATTATTGAGTCAAGGCAAATAATCTATGTCAAGTAAAAACAGTACGTTTCTGGCAGCGCAAGAAAAAAAATGATCACTGATGAAAAAAGCTATCAGAAAATACCATATCAGAATGGTGTACATGTAACAAGAATAAAAAGCATACCATATAATAATTTTAAAACTCTAAAAATACTCTTTAGATTTCCACGTGCTAAGGTAAATTCCAATAAAATCTTTAAACCCTCTGGTTGAATTAAACCTTCAAGTCTAGAACAGAACAAAAGAAAAGAGATTCAGTTGCATGACAAGGATGTCTCTCTTATGGCTCACATAAAATATTCTAAGGACAAGAAAAATTGGGTTTAAAAACTGTGCTATTGATCTTTTGTAAGGTTCAAATTCTGAAACTTTGTTTATGAAAGCACAGCACTGCAAATAGTGATAGGATCTGTACGTACTGTATAAGATATACGGCATCTTACCGTACAATAGACAGTAAAAAATTCTCAATTTCTTCAAGGACATTCTGAGATAAAGAAGCTGGCCTATCTGGTGATGTTATGGACAGAGACATTGGCTTCATGTGACTCAAAGCAGACCTTTATTGGAGAGAAAAAAAAAACAAGCAAACAAACAAACAATTTATAGGTGAAAAGAAAAGGCAAGCTTTAAAATGATACCCTTGAGAATGTGAACTTTCAATGATCTTACTGAACAATCACATAACCCAAGGGATCATTATTTAGTTTAAAATGTAAAGCTCACTAAGTTACATATTAAAATTAGAAAAGTGAGTTCAAAATTAACAAGTAAGCAGGGGATGTATATTTTTTAAATGGAGAACATCATACACTTTCTGAAATGTAGCTGGGGCTCCATGCAGGCCAAATAGTAGCATTATGCTGAGGGTAAAAACGATCTTAGGTAAAATCAGTAAAATCAAGACCTAGTTTGATTCAGAATTTCCTTTGTTTCTTATAACCCTAATTATTTATAGGGGACAGGGGAAATCCTGGTTTAACCAGAAAACAAATTTTACCAACAACATATATGGGTCGACCTGCACCGATTCCAAACAATGTTTGTGATTGACTGGAAAAACAATAGGGATGGTGACACAACAATGCCTCTATCCCTGAAAGCAATAGCTAGTGCAGGTTATGGGAATCAATGAAATAAGAGGATTGAAAGGGTGCTAATCAATAGTGTGTATATTAGATATCCCAAACTGAATTACCTGATATTTGTAACACAGAGAGGTGTGTGAATTAGAGAGAACAGGGAGTCTTTGCTTTCATCTTAAAAAGTACATGCTGCAAATTTGTTTGTTACATTAGGAGTATCAAGGTTCTTTGCTTACTTTGTATGAGCCAAGATAATATCCCTAAGATGTGGTGCCATAGGCATAGCTGCTGAGGCTGTAGCACCCAAAATAGACAGAAACCACACTGCTGATGCATCACTGACACTCATACCTTTGCTCTTTAAAACTCTTTAACAAAAAGACACCAAGAAAATATGAATAAAAGTACACAACATTTCACAAGGTGAGAAGTATTCTAATGTATATCCAGTCTAAAATAAATAAAAATTAAAGACATTGCAGCACTACATGCATATAGAAATAGGCCTGAATCTTGAATAAAACACAGCAAAAACTGAAACCATTATTCCCTGAGTAACCTTTTCTTATTAGAAATGGAATTCTAAAAAGTACCTGGAAAGCAACTTGTGCAAAGCAATTACCTATAGCCTACTGCTTTAATTCCTCGTATCCTTGTATCACATCCATCACTGTGGCATCTCCGTATGTTAATTTGTATTACTGTAGAGACAAAAAGACTAATAATCACAATTGTGGTGCTGGAAAGGAAGCAAAATAGAGAAAAATAATTGTTATGAAAGGGTAAATCGAGTTAAAGTCATCTGGGTGATGGCAAAAGCAAGACATAATTTCATCAACAAATGGATTACAACTATGTTGAACTGCACTGTACAACACTGAGCTGTTTTCTGCTGTCTGTTGTCACGTGATGCTATGTAATGTAATGCAGCGTGGTCTAGTTCATTGCTGTGTGGTGCATTACGTTGATGTATTGACTATCGACTAACCTGGATAAGGAATTTTCACATTTTCGACTAACACAAAGTCTCCATTGAACTGACTGAGGAAGCAAATGGAAAATAAGCTAGAATCATTATTATTGCATGGATTGGGTTACAGAAGTACTGTGAGCTTAATTTACAAAGTCACCCCAGCAGCTGCAGTTCCAGTTGACAGTTTTATAAACAAGCCACAACAGACCCACAGAGCTGAAGCTAGTCAGGCTGCTGTAGCATACAATAGCTTGAGGTGTTAGATTCCATTACAACTGTGCAATTTAGGTGGTACATGTTAGTTAGAATGTAGCTGATACATTTACCCTGAAAGATGGATCAAGGTGTGCTATGAAAGGATACCTAAAGCTAACCTGGTCACATGTTATCATTCAGATCTAACTATAATATTAGCCCAATACACTAGCCATTTAGACATCAAGCTTCCATTCCTAACAAATTTGACACACCTATTTGTCTCAGAGCCTATCATCATTGTGTTTTGGCGCTGTGTACTTGTAACGGAAAGGCGATAACACTATTTAAACTTCATCAGGTCAGGAGCATTTTATTTAAATGTTGAGATTTATGTTTCTAAAGTTCAGAGGAAATGAAGCATGAGCTACATGTAGTTCATGGCAGGCAAGTAACAAGAACAAATAGCAAATCTATATGTATGTGCAGTAAGAGGTTGTTTATTCCATATTTGAATATCACGATTGTCAGGAAAAATACTCAGTTTTCCCAAAAGCGCAATCACCAAACTTTTCAAATTAATACCACTCAAATAATGAAAATTTACAGAACCTCATTTAAATTCCCTATCAGTATGGTATGTAAGTAGAAAGTTGAGTGCAGCAATACCTGGGAATCCTAGAGTCACTGATCTCTCTCAAATTCTGATCATCTCGCCCTGCTGAAACTACAACATGCTGTGGCATGTAGCTTTGGTCAGAAGATCCCACATTGATTGAAAGTTGCTTCAAAACAACATTAGGTCGCATTCTTAACCTGAAAAATTGAGCAGAAGCTTCTGTGTAAAAGAACAGAGTAAATGATGAATAGCAAGGGTGAGAGCACAATCTGGTGGTTGACAGAGAAAACCACTTGATTCCTCTTTAATCATAATCTAAAGCAGACAAATTCCAACTTTTTAACAATGCTTTTAGGCACTATAACCCCATCAATTAGCTATTTTAAACATTACTGCAAATGAACTCTGAACTGTTCTCAGTCCAGTTACCTAATCCAGTGAGATCTAGCTGGGCCATCAGATTGCCAGTAGGAACTAGCATCACCATTGGTTAACCTAAGAAGAGGAACAACAAACACAGCTCTTACACTTATTATTATTCAGTTGCGTTGTTACATCCAAACCTTTAGTGGTAAGGACTTCTAGACTGCATCAAATTTTGCCTCTAACTCACAAATAAGAGCATGCCTTAGAGTAATTCTGGTACCATATTGATTTTGACATTAGGGTTAGCAGATCAACAGTATAGGTTACAGGTCAAAAAGGATACAGAAGAAATTGGGATAGCTTTCTCTTCTCCATGTAATAAACTGAGACAAGATTAACAATACAGATCTTAAATCACAAAAGTTATGTGTGATTCCAACAGTTTAAAAAATCCACATCTTATATATTAATCAAGAGAACAACTGATTATAGAAAAATGTTTGTATATCAGATAGAACCCTCATACAAGTAAAGAAAATAAACTTAACATCAATAACCAGTCACCTTGAAACATCACCCTTGTTGCTGGATACTTCAATTCCTGTGTAACATTTTAACAATGGTCTCAGCACTTCACCCTCTTCCACAGAAGGGACTTGCTTCTTTACATCAGCTAATGAAAAACAAAAGGATTAAAAAACAAAACAGATAAGAAAAGTGCACCAGATAAACTAAACTTAACAATTAAGCCCATGGCAACTGTTTCATATATCCTGTTAAGTCAAAGACATAAAGCTGATAATTAACTACCATGAATAATTTATTTTTGGCTTTAAAACTCCTTCTTCCTTTCATTGAATTGTTGGCAGTTTCTTTTCTGCAATTTTTAAAGTCTTATAGATGTGTTGAGCAATTTATACATGTACCTTTTTCCTTTAGAGCATCCATGTGAGCTTGTAACACTTTGAGTCTCATTTCTGAAGTATTGCAGAAGCCCTCCAAGGCAGGTAGGGGAAAAGAAGTGCTATTGGCCCTGTTTCTCAGCAAAAACTGAAGAAATATATGTATAATAAATTATTTAACATATCAATATTAATTGGCATGCAGAATTTCTTTATAAAAGCAGTGATTTCATATATATCTCAGTATGATATATGTACGTGTTTCTCTTAGGATACTTGTAAAAAATTAGTAATATTAATTTAATTCATGGTATAATATTTGGTGAGTACTGTGTTAGATGTACAATTCCTGATCTATTATTTTTTTCTGACAAAAAAAAAAACACTTACAAAGGGACATTATTTTGTTATGAGCCATCAAATGTACCTAGACACAGTTTAAATCATAACCTTTACCAATATGGCATCTTTGCTTTAACAGTAAATTTTGCAAAACCATTATACAATGCACACCACACGACCATCAAAATAACATTACAGCATCAAACAACTGCTATAACTTTACCTTAAGTAGCTTATGTCCATGATTAACGACTGCTTCTTTGTTATCAGCAAACACATCAACAAATCCTGACAATATGAAATCACTGCATGAATATTTAATAGCCTTGGAAGTTTAAATCGTCTTTCCTCAATAATAACTTAAATATAAGAGTACATAAATTGCACGAAGTTGCTTTATTCACGTTACTATTAGCTGTGTTCCAGATTGCATTCTTCAAGAGACGGGTAAATTGTATGGCCAAGGGAAACTTGCTCTAAGAACAAGCAAGTGAGTTGAACACCCCAAGAATGGTACCCACCCAGGGATATGAACACACATGCTGGTTGGAGATGACTCCTAGCTTTCACCTTTCAGCCTTGTTCTCCAAAACCCACATGATAGTGTCCAAACCTAGCTGGTGAAATGAATGTGACATTAAAGGGCAGAATGTGGTGGTAGCGCAGCTTAACTTTACTTGGCTTTAAGTACACTTTCTTAGCTTTTCTTAATAAACCCTCTAATGGAAACAATATTTATATTACAGCTGTACAAGAAGAACTTGATGTTGTCAAAGGTTTCAAGTAGCTACTAACAACTAGTTATCTTTTTCAGGAAAATCTATATACAGCTGAAACTTTACAAAGCTGTTGTAAAGTGCCATCTTTTTTATATCATGAATATGCAGTGTTAAATGAAAACTTAAGGTAAGAACTGATGATAATCAAATAAACAATCTTCAGAATTGTTTACAAATGTCAAATTTCTCAAGATAAGGACAGGTCATTCCACTGAAGCCCTGAATCAAATCTCACCATACAAGTATAAATAAATAACTTAGTGCATCAGTATAATTTTCATGTACCTGGTGTAAGAGAACAGTTCTGTAGTGTCTTGATTGAAGTCCTCAAGTCACCTTTAGCACTGATACCACCACCAAAAGCTTGCAAGGTCTAGGAATAATATTAACATCAGAGATGAAACCACGACATAAAACAAGATAAACTACTTTTAGGGTGCTTGTGCAGGGCTTAGATAAAGTTTGAATTATTTCAACTCATCCTAAGAATGAGAAGTGCTCAAATTTTGCTTGCCCAGGGCAAAAAAAAAATTTTCAGTATGGCAACAAAATAAAAAATATTTGAATATACTACAACTTTTATAACCAACAACACTTTAGCACGAGTAAATGTACCCTAACTGATAAAATAAATGGGAAATTAGTAAGTACCTCCAAAAATGTTTCTACATCTGCAAAGCCTTCTCCTTCAGCATCAAATTGACTGAATAACTATACAAATGAAAAAGGAACCAGCTCGGTAAGCATTTTATTTTCGATGAGTTTGTAAAAATTACAAACTGAGACAATCTAACACCTATGTGTAACATCTTATATTATACTTCTGCTGTTGAAATTTTTCACATCTTTGGCAACTTGGTTCAATGCGGTCTGCTGTTGCCTGAAAAACAGAATGCTCTGTGACATCACACTTGATGACGTCAAGGCAGATGGACACCATGGGGTATATACAAAGAAATATATATGGGCCAACTAAGTTTGTAGGCCGCTCTGATCCATGTGTGATCTTCACTTCACAAGGAATAGAGTATAGACTACAGTCACCAGAGAAGCATAACAAACGACAGAGTTGCCCTTTACCATATTACCTAGTGTAGTTAAGAACTCACTATCAATATTAGTACTGATGAGCTAAAAAGATTTTAACTGGCACAGATTTAAATTTACAGTGTACCTGAAAAAAAAAAGCATAGATAAATAAGAATAATAGTAAATGACAGCAAAAAATATGTTAATTACCTCTAAACAGTCTTCCTTACTTGCTCCTCTTCCTGTTAACATGTCAGTAAACTGGGAAAGGCTGACAAATTCCTGTAGTAAAGAAAAATATCATGTTTTAATTTATTAATTTTATAAGATGGTTTTGGGAAATAACAAGAAGAATTGCAACCAGAAAACCCAATAAAAGGTAATTATATATTTAAAAATAAAATAAAATTTGTAAAATTATGACGCAAAAACTTTGACAAGTACAAAGTACAAGCACCTGGCTAGCATACAGTACTAACCTCATGCCTGGACGTTCTTTCTTCTAGCCATCGCACAATGCTGGAGGAATGTTGCTGCAGAAATGACTCACTTGGCTCCTCTCTTCAAAAAAAAATTAGGGAGAAATTACTACTTTATCATTGATTCATATGTATAATAGGGTTACAACGATGAAACTATTTTTCAAAAATTCTCCACTGCAATTCCCAACTTGTTCATGTAAAATGATTACAGTTTTAACATGGACTTGGTTTTTTGCCTGTTTCATGCAGATCACTATTGTTGCAAATTTCTAGCAAGAATTATTATTAATTTAATTTTTGTAAATACCATTATTTTTAGAAAAAAACAAAACATAACCACACGCAAGGACAGAGTTTGTGATGTAGATAAACACATCTGTAGCTCAATTAAGCAATCTCCTACTTGATTTTTGACGCGGCATCCCGGAGTAGGCCATGATCAAACAGCACTGCAAGGTCTAAAGCTCCCTGATCAGTGATATCAGCTGCCAAGGAAAAAAGTTTTGGAAACAGGTCAGTAACTGGAACGGAAATACAAGACAAGCAAACATGTAATTTAGGTGATCACCTTTCTGTTTGAAACCATTCAACTTTATGTTTGTTTTTCTGGCATTCTATATATTCTACTGGCTTAAATCCTTAAAATATTTTATAAAGTCTGAATAATTTAAAAGTTGAGTAACTGCAGTTCCTAATTAAAAGGGAGAGTAGTGCAAAAGCATCTCACGATCATCTCGTCAGAAGACAAATTATCGATTTAATTAAGTTAAATTATCTCTGTATCGTGGAAACAAGAAGCTAGCTATAGCACCTTACTCAGAGATTCAAAAGATGCGACATGCATCAGCATCCTTTGTGAGTGCGCAAATAGTCATGGACCCTGCGATTTTACAGCCGACACTTATCAGTAGGTGGCATTCCATAATGTTGGGGAATTTCGACCCAACTGCTTGAAGAATAGTTATCCTTTTAACACACGATTGAACAGCCTTATGTACAGAGCAAGAAAAGAGGATAGAGGGTAGAGAGGGGAAGGAGGGGAGGGAGGGGTGGGGGAATATGAAATTTCTCTAGAGTAAAAGCTTTTGGTTGCCATTAATACCTTATTTTTTTACAGATGTAACAACAAGACTTTAGATTTCAAATACTTTGTGCAGTGTTTCCAAACAAAAGTAATAATAATATTTTCACCCAGTGAAGGAATAAAACAGCATTGCACTAGGTGCATTTGCCTAAATATTGGTCTGCAATTAAATTTCTTTTAACCATAACATCCACACCTGATGAGCCAGAGCCTGCTTCCTGTCCATCCTACATCAAAATAGAAAGGAAAATTTGGAAATAATTACTTTAACAGTTTTCTTTTTCCTTTTGCAGATTAGGACACTAAGCCTCAACCTAACGTTGTGGAAAGTGAAACGTAAGGTAATCTCAGATGTAACTATTGACATGTATCTGAAGTTAAAATAAAGAGTTTGACTGGACCAAACATCAGGTATTTGCTGTTATTTTGCATGGCTCCAGATCCTTCTGGTTAAAAGGGAAACCACAGTAAAACCAGGTGCCAAGGAACTGGTAACATCTTACATAGATGGTCTTCGGAGCTTCATCATGCATCCCACCCTAAGACATCTGCGTAAGAGGCTAAGGGAATGGAGAATCATTTATGTATAATGAGAGTGCAGTTTATCATGGGCTTTACCATACCTACTAATGTCTTTTGTTATGTGGGATGTTCATTGTATGGGGAATGTAACACTGAGCATTCACGGCAACTACATTGTTTTGACTGAAACCTCCTTTAAAAGGCCTATATTACATTATATTACAACCAGACTATCATAATTAAGAATTAATGTTAGGGCAAATAGTAAAGCTTTTTTAAATTTGGAACATAACATTAAAATGCATTGACTTCTTGCAACAAGTCAACGCCAAAAATTCAACGCCAAATGAAAGCGGCCGACTTATTATGCAAAACTATACCGTTACAAAGAATATAGGAAGTTATTTAAACAGTCAATGGTGATAAATTCCAAAGCCACTCATCTGCGAATCAAGTCATGCTTCCTCAAAACGCAAATAATAAAGGTTTGGTATTATTTAAGTACACTCCGTTATGAAAACTACCGTTGCAAAATTTTTCAGGCAATGAATTTCATCTGCTTTAAAGAATTTTTTTTTAAACAAATGACTACTTTCCTTGCGGGTTTTCTCCTAACCAAAGCTTGAATTCGGCTGTAAAATCCATAGGCCCAGGTGATCAAAAATCATCGCATCAGCGGAGGACATTCAATTAACAATTCAACAAAGACAATACCTCAAAATACTCGTTTTCATCGTCTTCTCCTTCGTTGACGCCTCCGGCTGTTACGTTTCCCATTTTTCAAGGTAGTTTAACGTGAGTTTTCCTTCCTCCTTCTGCATCACCGAGTTTCGCCATCTTGGAAATTTACATTGCCCCCAGCTTCTTTTCGGTTTCTCGGAAACACCTTTTTGAGGAGACTGGGGCGGGCGGAGGAATTTTCGGGCGATCCCGTACTCGACGTACTCACGTTACTTCTGCGTTTCAAACCAGCAGGTCTAGGTAGCATATGCAACGACGCGGAATGGAGTCTTTTTTGATCAAGGTTCTCGATTAAATTTGAAGACTACTCCAAGGAATTGCGGTCCAGTCTTAAAACGAAGTATATCGGCTGAGGATGTGGTCTCTGACCGATTTTAATTCTAGTTGGGCTTTTTCAAAAGCCCAACTGAAAATTTAAAGTTTTGATCAATGGTCTCGATGACATACTAGACAAAATAAAGGAGTTACAGGAACCTAACAAGAACTTCTACTGGTGAATCCTGCACGTGTAATCGGGCGCAGCAGGAGAAAGGTCCTTTTCAGCGGCATGCAATTCATAAACATGGCTTCGTTCAACAAGGACTCAAGAAAGGTTTAGTAATCGGACAGTTCCAAACAGCCAAAAAGGAGAGAACAGACCAAGTTGCCCCCTACCCCCCCCCCCCCCCGCCCGCTCCGCTTCAAAGGACATGGTCACCGCCCCCTGCACTTGCCCTTAATTTGTGCCCCGCACTTTGGAAGCTGCTCCGCGGGCCCTGGGCAAGAGATGTAACTATAAATAGCAGACTATCCAGACCACAAAATCCTTACCGTGAACTGTGAGGCAATGTGTTTAATGGAGAGCAGGGTAGCCTACGTCGCAGTTTATCTGGGTCGCAGGCTATAGACTGGGGCGTTTACCACAAGCTTAAAAAAAAAGTAAGGTGCATTTATTTGAGAGAGGGTACTTTAACACTCAGCGGTACTAAACACTTCGGGCCAGTTAGATAAACGTATAATTTAGCCAGTGTTTAACAAAACCCCGTTTAAAGCCATTTTCAATTGACCCAATGGTTTTATCTAAATACCAGTTCCTGTGAAAAGTTTTATGAAAGCATATAAAGTAGACCAGGAAAGCACTGATCTTCTTAAAATAACCCACTAACAAAGAGACCTGGAGGTCCAAAGATTTGTTAAACCGCGGCCTAGGTTAGACTTCGTTGAAATAACCGACCCTTTGTGTTCAAGTCGTGAACTGGATTCACTAACAAAACAAGTTTACAATACAATTGCAGTAACATGGTTTGTCAAATATTTATTGAGCCTTTTTTTCAGGCCATAATAGCTTTGAAATAACCTTCCAGTATCCAGTCGATAGGTGGTAAAATACATCTCTGCGGAATCTCTACCTTTCCATGACTTATTTACGAAAATATATAAAAAAAAACATTTCGTCGATACCTGGTACAACCGGATGCGTCAAAGAGGTTTCTATTGGGGTCCTATTGCGAACTGCTCCGTAAGCAACTTTTCTTCAGTTTTTCATCAAGAGCAATGTCATGTCATTTGCCCTCTTTAAAAAGCTAAAACGTGTCTTCACATCAATTGATTTCCAAAAAGAGTCCAGTTTTGTGACTTAAGACGAATTTGAGCATTGAAACTGTTTCCTGTCTTCTGTTGCTGCAGATGGCACGGACGGACATGGATTAAAACTTGAAAAAATTGGGCCAACTCTTGCAAGCTCTAATGCTATGCCTGCAAAAATGACCGAAAAAATGATTACGGTTAGGTTCTCCCTTGCGAAATTTGTTTGAAATTTTCTTTTTGACTTTACAGGATCATTCAATGTATGGGTAAAGACACTTAATAATGAATTCAGTTCAAAATTGTCCTAAAAAAAGCAACAACCTAATGACAACATGCACCCCTTTACGAGTTACTGTGTTATTAGTTGCTATGACAGTCACCGAATCCGAGGCCACCATTCGGTGGTGGGCTGAACACGACCTTGACGCAATCTTTCGTTCCCTCTTTTTTCTGTAACAAATTATTTAGAGCGAATCTCGTTGCCACACATTTCCATTTTAGATCTTCGGCTTCTTCTTTCCTGATTTTCTTCCTGTTTTTCCAGTCTTGTTTCTCGTATTTCCGCCTATTTTTCCTTTTCCTTTTTTCCCTTTAACACTTCCTTTCTTTTTGGATCCACTCGATCTGAAAATGTTTGAAAAGCAAAAGGATTAATAAAATTATATAAAATAATAATAAATAAAAATGGAGAAGAAAATCTGAACAAAAGGTTGGATTACACAAGACTCCTTAGTGTAAAGCGCTCGTTTTAGGCTATGGCGGTCCACACCACGCCCTGTAGCCGGCGTCAGTGAGTAAGTCACTGAATGAGCAGACAGAAGCCTTCAGCTGCAGGATAATTACCGTGAAAAGTCACACGCGAGAGGCACACGAAAGCGCCTCTTGCTCGCCACTCCATTCAAAATGGAGAGCTTGCTCGCAGACTATACAGACATAGGATGAGTAAATCAACTCATTCAGAGAAACTTTTATCCCTTTCCCCTTGACTGGAATGTACTCTTTCATTCCTAACAGTCGCCAATGTAAAAGAAAAAAAAGAAAATTCAAAAAATCTAAACTTCTTTCAGTGTAGAATCCAAAGAATTTACAGTGGAAGCTATCTCACTGGACACTCTCGTAAGCGGACAGCTCTACTGACGACCGCCTTCACGAAACCCCGTTTAAACTCCCATACAAGCCGTGTGTATTTTTACATTCCCGTGAGCGGACAATTCCCGTAGGCGGCCGCGGACAATTTCGGGGTTTACGAGTGAGCGAAAACCTGATATGAAATGTCTCTGAATATCGTATTTCATTAAATTTATGTTTGTGATTGAATTACAACATTGTCAGAACAACAGCATAACCGAACACTAACAAACAGTTTTATTTATAGCCAGCTCCAGTAATGGACATTTTTTCTGGCGTCCTGAGGGTGTACGCTTAAGAGAGAATCCACTGTAGCCGCACCATGCAAAAGTTCTGCCAGAGGTTTCATTTGACTAGTGGCACCATAGGATTTCGTCAACAGATTTTCAAGTGAGAGTGACAAGTCATCTAAGAGTGAAACGTGCTAAAAACGTAAATTTTTAATACCCACACGTCCTTTCAGGTGGAGCGCGCAGCGTTAGAAGCGACGGAAAACTCACGCCCGGGCAAGCCTTTTCTCAACGTAGGCTAAAAGCTCGGGAAAAAAAATCAGAATTTATAAAGCCGTGGTGATTTGAAACAATTACCTTTTCTGTGCTTCCGTGATGTGCTGACTTACGGCCTGAAAAAGACATAGAATATCAGTGACTGAACTTGGCATAACGTTAGAAAACCGGCACACAATTAGTACCCAAAAGAGTAAGCAAGCACGATTTACATGTAAGTACACTTATTTGTCAACACTTTAGAACTGGGCCTGGTTAACCTTTGCAAAGACTTCTGGCACTGTTATTAAGATTGGTATATACCGGTAGTTTAATGGTGCGTCCCCAGTAACGATCCGACAAGTCTTTGCGAACGCAAACACAACAAGTATTCGGTCCAGTTTCCCTCTCGTTTTTAAAGTCACAAAAAAGATAACAACACATGGATACAGTATTAAAGTACCTTATTAATGTCTAAAGGTTCTTTCCTAGCAATTTTCTCAGCCAACTCCATACTTCGGCTTCGTTCACTCGACATGTCGCCCACAACTGGTTCAAACTACAATGAATTATCAATAATTAAGTAGAAAATACCTGAACAGATGTCAAGAAATGACAAACACTAGTTTCAAATCAGACCTCGGGGATTTCTCGGGTATAGAAAAAGACCTCAGTTTTAGTAGCTTTTTGAGAGACTAGAGACCAATCAGCAAGAGTGGATTCCGATCGTAAAATGGGCAACAAAAAACGTACAACTTGTTTTGCAACATTGCTGCTAAACGAGTTGAATAGCCATGTTGCCAGTTTTACTAAACACGAAAACAAAAAACTTCGCGCGCTGTTTTGTTACAAGACAGTTTCGAACGTGGGTACGAGTACAGGATACTTTGTTAACCCATGAGTCAAATAACACTCAGCGTTATGGAAAACATACCAATTTATAGTTAATGAGACAAAAACTGCTACGCTCTGCATAATAATTAATCCACCCTACCTTTCGCTTCTTGCCAGTTTTCCTTTGTATCTTTTCTTTCGGCTGAAGTCAAAACACACAACAATCAAGTACGGAAATGTCCACTTCAGTTTAATTCTTTACCGCACCTTTAATACAGCTCGTGTCTTTTTAGTGCTCTACACTACACTCAATCAATTTTGACTGCATCAAAATTTGCTATTTCACTAGAGAATTACCAGCGTGATCATACATACATCTGAGAAACTACACTTGTACATCTGTAAATGAGTTCTAGAATGCTTTCTAGAAAACAGATACAAAAGGTTGTAGACTGATTCAAGTGTTTAGATACGTGTCCATGTACTACGGGCTGCATGAAGAAGAGAAGAAGCGAAACACTGAAATACATGTAGTGGTCAGGAACAACACATGTACAACCATTTTCCACCATTTAAACACCTGCAACAGTCTCAAATGTATTGTTGAAACAGTTCAAAATTCTTACCAGCTTTTCAGTAAATTTTCCGAGAGATGCAGTTGAGAGTCTGCTGATATTCAACTTGGCAGTCACCTATGTAGAATAATTTTAAGAGGAGTTATTATTTAGACCAGAACTAAAACAGGGGCCAATTTGAACAAACCTCAAGATCATGTGCACTTCCCAACAGAAAACAGCTACAAACCATCTACGTTTATTTGTCTCAGGCTAAAACTTCTAAGTTGAATTAATTTTACAATAAAAAATTAATTTGTATCATGCATAAACAGCCTGGGGCAGATATAAATTAATATTAAAAAGCACAAAATTTTATAGCACGCCAACAAAGCCAGCAAAGCCTGTCTATACCTGGTCCTTGCTTTGTTGTCCAGATGATGGCTCCAGATTTTTATTAGGAACTGAAAAAAAAAGAGAACAAAGCATGTTTTTGTATAGGTAATAGCATGATTAGCAGTGATATTTCAAAATTGTTATACGTAATTTCACAAGCCATTAGGTGAGTGAAATTTGAGACAATTTTGAAATATCACTTGTGGTATTTATGCCAAATATCACGTACACTGTACAAATCATGCTTTTATTTGTTTATACTAGACTACCCGCAAAAGGTTTGTAATTTGCACCTGTAGGTATTTCAAATTAAGCTGAAATACCACTGCTCTAACACAATCAAATTGCAGAAATTTCTCATGTAGTGGAATAACAATTCTTAACACCATTAGCACATGTTATTCATACTAATTAATACGTTTGTAAAAGTAGTGTGTAGCTGTTGCATGAATAATGGACCATTTTACAGTTGTGGGTTTAGTACCCTAAACCTTTGGCTAAATGTGAGGCTGAGGTTGACCTTGTTTTGATATGAACCTACTTTGTTTTCTAATAGAAATATTTTATTATGCTTGAAAAATACTAGTTAGCAAAGAACATCATGATTTTCATTTACAAAAGAAAGCTGTGACGGTTGTATCAAAACAAGGTCAACTCTAGCGTCATTGTAAAACGGCATATAGAGTGTTTTCACATGATGTCACAGCAGCCATAGGAATCATCAAAACTGCAAGAATACAGTAAGACTATACATGTACAGTGTAGGTGATGACCATAGTGCTACAAGATTTTGACAACGTAAATGATTATGTAACCTCCTCACCTGGAATCTTCTTATTTTTTGCTATGTTTCTTAATCTCTGATATTCATTTTTAGCATTTCTCTCTTTCTTTGCTTGAATTTTTTTCTCAAACTGGTCCTCATAGGGATCTAGACAAAAATAACAAGGATAATCATCTTTGTGGTGTGCGCTACATGTATTGTATCCATGGGTCGGAGAGTTGGACATTGACCACTGAATTGGAAAACAACTTGATGGCTGCTACAGAAGGCTTATATGTGCTGCTGGAAAAAGCACATATATATCTAACTTAGAGCTCTTCATGGACAAGTCCCCAGATATGCTGCCTGCAATTTAGTGGCAATTGTTGAAGAAGCAAGAATGAGACAGTTTCTAAACCAATTACTGTACTTCTTTGGGAACCAAAACATGGAAGATGCTCAAGTGAGTGCCCAGCAACAATCTTCATTGCCAAGCTACATGAAGACAGTAACACCAGTCTTACAAGGCAGCAACTTAAATCTTTAATGGCTAATAGACAGGAATGGGACAGACTCATCAAACTGGTGCAAGTGCACCTGAAATACATGAAGAATGGTGTCATCAACACAGCAGTAGAGTGTCCCTGACACTTTATTGTCACAAAGAGAGGTACATGTAACATCCACATTGTAACTGGTAAGGGCCACAAGAAAACTAAGCAATGTCTACTGAGCAAAAGTAAACAAGAGGCACGGTACCTGAATTTTGAGGAACTTCCAAAAGCCAATCCTGAGAGTTATCATTTCCCCTCTTGTACCCATAACGAGGCTTCCACTCCTAATCAAGATATAACCATTTGAAGCAAATTGAGACACAATACACCTACATGTAAAATGTACTTAAAAGTTGTCACACTGCATTCTTGTACTCTACGGGAAAAAAATCTCATACTTAGATGGGAAACTTGTCTTTTGGATGAGTCACAGACAGCAACAAAATTAATATTTATTTCTATAAAG